>SZWC01003700.1:0-190986 GCA_023375785.1 Penium margaritaceum | reverse complement strand
GCCTAGTGTGAGACTTAGTTGCAAAAAGCATACAGGTTGCTCAGTAGCTCAGCAAACGTGAGGAGCGCATACGCTCTATCACACCCCCTGGTGCTCCTCTTCGGACCTCCGTCCAAGACCTCTCATCCGACTGACATCGGCTCCATCAGCCTGACATCGGCATGAACAGCAGGTGTAGCAGAGCGGCCTCAACGGAAGCAGATCCGCCTCAACCGCAGGTATCATGGCTCCACCTACCGTCGAGGAGAAAGGCAAGAGTGCCATCGAGGAAGGCTCGTGGACCAGCACACCTGTGGCCACCACTGGAGCTGTGACGTCCACAGTAGAGGCAGGGAGTGGCATTCATGCGCCAATTCCTAAATTTGATGGGACAGGGTCCTCGCTCTGGAAGTGGCAGTTTGAAATCATAGTTGATGACCGTGATCTTCTCCCCTACTTCACAGGGGAGGCTGTCCAACCACTTTCATCCCAACCAGAGGAGCTCGCAGTGTGGAAGCGGGCCAACAAGAAATGCATGGCCATTCTGGTCTCAGCACTGCAGCAGCATCTGCTCTCTCATATCTCCGGCCTCACAAACGCAGCTGAGGCATACAAGAAACTATGCAAGGTCTACCAGAGTGACTCCCTCGCCAACCGTTTGTTCATCCTCCAAAAGTTGCTGAGGATGCAGCTGACTGAAGGCGAGGACGTCCTAAAATTCTTGCAGCAGTTTGAGACTCTCCTTCAGCAAGCCAGCAACATGGGCTGGAGCCTTGAAGCCGACATGCAGGGGATGATTCTCCTCATGGCTCTTCCACCAAGCTGGGGCCCCATGATTACTGTGATTGGTGGCTGGCCAGAGGACCACGTGAGGTACTCCAACATCTCAGAGTACATCCGCAATGAGGCTATGCGGCGTAGCCATAGCGAGGCCAACATTCCAGCCTATGCTAAGGGCGTAACAAGCAGCAGCGGCACTAACAACTCAGGGCAGCAGCAGGGGGCAGGCGGCAAGGGGAAGGACAAGCGACGGCCTGGCAATTGCCACAACTGTGGCAAGGCAGGGCACTGGGCACGCGAGTGCCGTGCTCCAAAGAAGGAAGGGGTCAAGAGAGAGGGAGAAAAGGGTGACAAGGGAGGCAAGGGTGGGAAGCAGCCCACCGCACTGATGGCACAAGGCACGACTGGCGCTGGCAATGCTCTCCTTAAGCCAGGGGCCTTTGCACTTGACTCTGGTACAAATCATCATTCCACCAACGACAAACAGGGGTTCACCTCCATGGGCCCCTGCCACCTCAACTTCCGTTGTGCTAACGGGAGGGTGGAACCAGCTAAAGGGATGGGTGACAAACTGGTCACCATCCAGGTGAATGGCCAAGAGAAGGAGCTCAAGCTCACCGAGGCAGTCTATCTGCCCAACTTTGCTGCTAACCTACTCTCTGTCGGCAAGATTATTGACCGAGGCATGACGGTCGTCTTTGACAAGAACAGGGCCGTTATCCTTCCCACGTTGGCAGTGAAAATACAGTACGTTGCAAAGAGTGTGGTGGTGGATGTACCACGCGTGGACGGCCTCTACATCCTCCAAACCAAGGTGGAGGGTGCTGCCGAAGCTGGGGCAACCATGACTGCCGGGGGCAGTCAGGTGGTAGAGGCAAAAAGCAGCCGCCCGTCAACAGCAGCAGATATAACAAAATCAGTGGAAGCTGCAGCACCCATCCAACCCAAAGTAGTCCCTGGGACTGCCACGGCATCAGAAGCGAACTGTGGCCAAGATCTTTGGCACAGGCGCTTGGCCCACGCCGCCCACTCCACGTTGGAGACAATGGGCAAACACGAGCTGGTACGAGGCCTGGCCTTGGGGGAGGGAGAGGGTGCGGGGAAGGTGAAGAACGTATGTGAGGCCTGCCTCATGGGCAAGGCTAAGAGGAAAAGGCCCAAGGGGAACAAGCACGGAAATTTGGCGAATGAACCTCTTGAGTTAGTCCACACCGACGTGTGCGGGCCGATGCGAACAGCCTCAGTCGGAGGCTGCAGGTATTTCCTCACCTTCACAGATGACAAAACGAGGAAGATCTGGACGTACTTCATGAAGCAGAAGAGTGAGGTAAAGGAGCATCTGCAGCACTTCGTCGCAATGGTTGAGCGACANGAGAGCAACGGTGTCGCTGAACGGCTCAACCAAACCATCCTTGGGATGGTAAGAACGATGTTGTATGAAGCAAAGCTGCCAGGAAGGTTCTGGGCCGAGGCTACTAGGACAGCGGCCTACATCATCAACCTCACACCTGCATCAGCCCTTCGAGGAAAGGGGAAAAAGAAGCTGCCGCCGATGACCCCACAAGAGGCATGGTCGGGCAAGAAACCAGATGTCTCACATCTGCGAGTGTTTGGTTGCCAGGCCTATGCCAAGAAGCTGACGAGGGAGGGTGCCAGTAAGCTGGATCCGCAGGCCAAGAAATGTCTGCTCTTGGGTTACGACAGTGCCCAACGCTCTTACAGGCTCTGGGACCTACAAGGCAACAAAGTGATTCGTAGTAAAGACGTGGACTTCAACGAGGCTGTCGTAGGAGCAGAGCAGCAGTTCAAGGACGAGCCAGTGCCCAAACCGGGTGAATGGCTGGTTTTACTAGAGACAGGTGATGAGGCACCACAGGGGTGCAGCAGCAACAAGGCAACAGAAGCAAGAGGAGTGGTAGCTTCAGGGAGAGCCACAACAGAGGACTCTGATGTTGATTCAGATTCCACCTCCTCTAATGATGAGGACACTTCCATTGAGGGAGAGTCTGTGGTGAGAGAACCGGAGCAGCAAGAGCAGCAGCAACAGGAGCAACAACAGCAGCCGTCGCAGCATCAGACAGTAAGACGCAGCTCGCGCTTCTCTATCCCACCACGATAGTATGATGCTACAACTGGTGAGTGGACTGGTCTGAGTTACGCCTTTGTGGCTCAAGGAGAGCCGTCCACAGTGGCAGAAGCACTTGCTCTACCGGATGGGGCCAAGTGGAAGGCCGCCATCAAAAGCGAGTTGGCCTCGCACAAGGAGAACAGTACATGGAAGCTGGTGGACCGGCCCGCTGGCGCTCACGTTGTAGGGTGCAAGTGGGTCATGGTCAAGAAGCTGAAGCAGGATGGGACCATCGACCGCCACAAGGCGCGGCTGGTGGCCAAGGGTTTTGCGCAGCGGCTGGGGAGCGAGTACGATGAGACGTACGCGCCTGTCGTCACCTTTGCAACGATCCGGTCTCTCCTCGCAAGAGCAGCAGCGAAGAACTTAGAGGTTCACCAAATGGATGTCAAGACTGCATTTCTCTACGGAAAGACAGGAACTTAGAGGTTCACCAGATGGATGTCTTGACAAAGAAATCTTGATGGAGGTGCCTGAGGGGGTGGATGCACCACTTGGAAAAGTTTGTAAGCTCGACAAGTCATTGTATGGGCTGAAACAGGCCCCAAGGTGCTGGTACAAGGAGATGGACGCCTTCATGGAGGGGTCCGCATACGGTCACTGCGAGAACGACCTCATTATGTATGTACGAGAGGACGAGGATGGCCTCATCTTGGTGGCTCTTTACGTCGATGATCTCATCATCTGCGCATCATCGACAAAGCTGCTGAAGAACATCAAGATGCAGCTGAGTAGCCGGTTCCAGATGAAAGACCTGGGACCTCTTGAGTACTACCTAGGCATCAGTGTCACGCGGTATCGCTCAGCCGGCACCATCAGGCTCAGCCAGACCAAATTCATTGATCACATCCTCAAGCGGTACGACATGGAGGACTACAAACCCGTCAGCACCCCCATGGCAGCAGATTGCATCCTCACCTCAGGTGCCGCTCCTACCAACAAAGCAGAGCAAGTCAACATGGCAGGCGTGCCATATCAGTCTGCCGTGGGCAGTCTATTGTACGCGATGGTCGTGACTCGCCCCGACATCTGCCACGCTGTGGGGCAGGTGAGCAGGTATGTGGCCAACCCTGGGCCACAACACTGGCAAGCAGTGAAGCGGATCTTTTGCTACCTGAAGGGTACGCGGCACTTGGGCATCCAGTACGGTGGGGTGCCACAGTCGGACTCCTTGCGGCTCATGGTGTATACCGATGCAGATTGGGCTGGGAATGTCGACGACCGCAAGTCCACGTTGGGCTACGTGTGCGTGCTGAACGGAGGAGCTGTGTCATGGGCAAGCCGTAAGCAGGACTGTGTCTCCCTCTCCACTGCCGAAGCAGAGTACATTGCTCTAGCAGAAGCGTGCAAGGAGACAATGTGGCTGCGTAGCCTGCTCCAAGAGATACGAGCACCTCAATCGGACGCAACGGTAGTCAAGGTGGACAACAAGTCTGCCATCGACATGGCCAAAAATGGCACCTTGACGCAGAGGACAAAACACATCGAAGTTTGGTACCACTTCAGTCGCGACCTGGTCGCTAAGGGAGTGCTGGAGCTTGAGCACGTTGCGTCCAAGCTCAACCGGGCAGACATGCTGACAAAACCCCTTCATCGAGAACTCCACCTTGCAGGAAGACAGGGTATCGGCATGAAGAGCGTAAGTGACGAAGACTGAAGACAGGACAAGTGGCCAGAGGTGCAAGGGAGAGATTGTTGTTATTTGAATGCCCCTTGGCCACTAGTCTCCAGAATTGGCGAGTAGTGGACGGACCAGGCATGCACTGCTCATGTGGAGCAAGTCCCCTGGGTCCGGTCCAACAGACCAGGCATGCACTGTCCTTGTTCAAGGATAAGTCCCCTGGCTTTTTCCTGATGATGGCTATTCAGATTGTCAATCTGACCATACCGATGGAAAGAGCAGGTGTCAAACTGTCAGCTGTCCAAGTTTTGGGCTGATCCAACGGTCGGACTGGAAGATGCAAGATGTGCCTTGGATCAGGGGATGTCTTCCCTGATTGAGGGGATGACCTCCTTAATTTAAGGAGTGACATCGGCCGAGGCGTGCGCGCTTCGGGTTAGCCAAGGCGCGTGCGCTTCGGCTGCCAAAGGCACTCCTTAGCTATTTATGCCTTGTACTTGCCATTGTCTCAACTACTCCTTCACTTGATGTCTCTTGTTTGAGCTGTGCGCTTGAGACTGAGCTTGATATGAACTGCTAAGGTGGTTGTAATCTTGCTCGTGTGAGAGTGCTGACTTAATTTGTTGGGCTCTCACACTAAGGAAGAAGAAGGCTTAGAGGGCGGGAGCCCCTAAGACCTTGAGCGAAAGCACCTGGGTAGCTAGGTCTCACCAGAGGCATAGTTAATTCCTTGGGGGTGATCGCGATCCTTGGGTGAAATTCCCTTGGACGGTCGGCACTTGCCATCGTGTCGGCGCTGTTTTCTAGACCGGAGCCTCAGGCCACGTGACTCAGGAATAACAGTTTCTAGAGCATCCAGAAATGCCCGCGCTCACCAGGCTTGTAGCGCACCCGTGCTTGAGCGTTAGCAGGCGGCTGACGCGGTGCAGCCGGCACAACCGCTCCAATTGATGGTGGTGCATCTTCTTCCTCTGCTTCTGCCGATGAGGCCACTGTATGTGATGCATTAGACATGGGAGAGTAGACTGGTTCTCCCATTATCACAGTGGAGGAAGGATCAGGAAGGATATCTGCTCCCACTGTCTCGTGAGCTGTTGCTTCTGCTACCTCTTCACAGAAAATGTTGGTGCCGATGACGTTGCTCTCGTTGAAGACGACATCCCTGGAGATGATGACATGCCATGTATCCCTCTCGTAGAGGCGATACGTCTTGCTTGCCATGTCGTAGCCAATCATCAGCATCTGCGTGCCCTTTGCGTCCCACTTTTGCCGTTTCTCCTTTGGCACGTGCATTTGCGCCAAGCTGCGAAACGCGCGAAGATGACCCACGCTCTGCTTCTTGCCGAACCACACCTCGTACGGCGTCATCTTCTCTAGGGCCTTGATTGGACTACGGTTCTTGATGTACACCGCAGGACATACTACTTCCGTCCAAAAGTCGTAGGAAGGCTGAACAGTGTGCAGCATGGAGCGCGCTGACTCAACGATAGTGCGGTTGGCGCGTTCTGCTACGCTATTCTGCTGCGACGAGTATGGCGCGGTGTGCTGCGCCTTGATGCCTACTATTGTGAGTTAGTCTTGGAATTCCTTGCTGAGGTACTCTCCACCGCGGTCGCTACGCAACGCCTTGATTTTCTTGCCAGTCTGGTTCTCCACCATGGCCTTGAACTCCTTGAACCTGTCAAAGCACTGGTCCTTGGAGGAAAGGAAGTCCACATCAGTGTAACGGCTGAAATCATTAATGAAGGTGAGAAAATACCTAGAGCCTCCAAAGCTCTAGGTCTGCATCGGGCCACTCTAGTCTGTTTGGACCAGCTCCAGCACCTCCTTCGCGCGCTCTCTTGCTCTAGAGAACACCTCACGATGCTACTTTTCCTTCAAACAGCCGATGCACAACTGCTGCTCAAAGTTAGAGATGGGCAAGTCACGCACCATCTGTTTTGTTTGAAGTTGCTGTAAGGCGCGCATACCGATGTGGCCGTAGTGCGCATACCAGATTTTTCCATCTGTGGCCTACACCACTGCTATAGCTCTGTTCGCACGGGATCTTGGTCGCCCCCAGCAGGCGGTACGTATCGCATTCTTTCACCGACCTCGCCAACTCCTCTCGTGTCTCCTTGTCGAGGATGTAGCCATAGTCATCTTCAAAGACGACGCGCACTCCTGTGTTGGTGAGAGAGGATACTGAGAGAAGGTTGAACGCAGCATCAGGCACAAACAGCACCCCATGGAACACTCCCTCTTCAATGCCACGCGGGGTCTCTAACCTCATCTCTGCAATTTCGATCCCATCAGCATACACCACCTGATCATCATTGGACAGGAAGGAATGGAGAGCAGCTGCGTAAACCACTCTTTGTGGTGCGTCAAACTCTTGGTACACCCCGAGTCCTTGTACCACGCCAGATTCGCATTTTCCTTTTGCGACATGTCAGACTTCGCCATGAAGAGGCGGTCACGCACCTCCTTGACGACGTTCATGTTGCCAAAATAACGCACACCTGTCTGATTCTGTTGTTGCTGCTACTGCTGCTGACGTTGTTGTGACTATTGCTGCTGTTACTGTGGAGATTGTTGCTTTTGCTGCTACTTCTGCTCCTTCTGGTCCCTCTTGAACTTGAAGCACTGTTTCTTATAGTGTCCCTCTTTCTGGCAATAGTGGCACTTGCCCTTTTTCTTGCCTCTCTGCTGGCTAGACTGCTGCTACTGTTGGTTGTGTGAGCCCACGCCCATGAAAGCTGCCTCACTGCTGCTGCTACCGCCATTGCGCTTTGCTACATTGTGACGCAGTTGTACCTGCACCAGGTGCACGCAGATGAAGTCGAGGTCGAGAGTCGGCTGGTACTCCAACGTCTCTCGCACCGTGTCATAGCTCATTGGGAATTCCCTCAGCAAGAGGAGGACAAAGTACGTGTCTTCCACTAGGTTGGCGACCGCTTTTTGCTACTTCACGAGCTCCTTTGTCCTGTCTAAGTACGCCTCCATCTCTTTGCCACCCTGTATTTTCAATGCCATCATCTTCTCCTCTAAAAGCATGAGGAATACAGGATCCATGCTCTCATACTTCTTCCACAACGTGTCCCACCCCTCTTTTGCAATAGCCTTGTCACTCACGTACTAAAGATGCGGGTTGGAGATGGTGTTGACAAGAAGCCTATAGGCCTACCTGTCCTTTTTCTTCCACTCCTCATATGCCAATGCTGTAGTTGTAGATGAACTTGTATCTACTGCACCTTTCTACGGCGTCTTCCCCGCCACCACCTCTGTTGCGATGATGCATTTTGCCTGTGGAGGCGGAGCACGCTCATCGTCGCTCACCACCTCCCATAAGCCCCTCTCCTCCAAAAGGAGGTGGGTACTGATCTTAAAAAATGTGAAGTTGGGGCATCCTTCCAGCCTTTCCAAGGGCTGGGCTACTGTTACCATGCCTGCTGCTGCCATTTTGAGCCTTGGTGATGCTCAACGCTGCACTTGAGTGGCGGCATTATCCATACTTCTGCTGGTGCTTCAGCCAGAAATCTGTCTGACAGAAAATGGACTGTGGAGGCCAGCAGACTCATAACTTTGAAAAACAAAGCTCACCACTAGAACATTCAGCTCTAAACCTTTCAGATCCACCTATAAAACAGGGTCAAAGGTATGCCCTTTTAAAAACAGGGTATGCTTTTGCTCCTACTCCACCTCAAATGAGCCAGCTTGTAAACGGCGTCTCTCCCAAACGTACCAATGGAATGCAAATAGTTTTGCACCAATGGAAAGCTTAGGAAAAATACTTCAATTCGTTTGTGCTACTTTGTAAATTTGACAAAGAAACAAGAGAGTTATGGTCATCACAAGGTGACAGTCTTACTCAGAGAGAAGAGTGTAGCCCTCGCCGACCTCATTTTGCGCTTAACTCTCAATGTGATTGTTGGATCTTCAGGATCTTGAGGCTGATTAAAAGCTTGTCTTTTGAACTCAAAGATATTGTGGTCGTTTTTTAAATGTAGTGAAGGTTTGATCCCAACCAATCACTCTCCAAGTGACGGCTTGTGCTCGCTGAAAGTGGCAGAACCTCGCTATGATACGAAGTGTTGGAACTGGAGGAGAGAGGGAGCCTTGGAGCAACGAGCATGTGGGACTAGAAGGGCATCACTTGTGCTGAAGAATGGTTATTGAAACTCTCAAAATGATGGAGTACATATAGAGCTAGAGCTTGGGCAAGTCAGCGCCCTCAAAATTCACACTACTTAGCCATGGAGGCTAAGGCTCACACACTAGAGTCCATAATCTCACAGAAGAGAGGAAATCAGCCTAGCAATCAGGCTGACCACTCACGCACGACCTAGAGAGCTAGAAAATGCTCTGATGGCACAATCCTAGTGGTCACATAACCCATAATCCCATGGAGAATCGCCATGTGTTCATGGCTAGCACAGAAGGATCTCACCTCACCTAAAAAGTAAGGAGAGGTACATTTTCCCTAGTCATCACACTCTGACAAGGCAATCCAAGAATCTAGGACCTTTTTAAATATTTTTCCATCAGGTCTTGACCCTGGACCTCTTGGCATTTTTATTTTCTCAGGCTAAGGCATGGATAGATCACCCATGGTCACCCGGATATGTGCATTTGATGACCCGAACCTTTGAAAATTCATATCTCCCAATCCGACTGTTTGATGGGCCTCAAACTTAGACCGTCGACAGTTTTTCACCTGATATTTCCAATGGTGAAATTCGATCGACGATCGGAGCAGGCATCTGGTACTTTCATGGAACTTGCTCCTGTGGACATGAAAGTGAGCTGGATGGCTCCTTTCCCAACATTTTCCTCTACCGCCATGGCTTCCGCTATTGCTCTGACCAGAAGAGGAGTTGTTTCCATGACAACCGTACTATGCGGTATAGGGTGAAATCTTTGCCTCACTACCGCTGCAATGCATGGCCTCATTACGCACGTACTCGGACACAGCCTCATACGTCAGATCCTCCTCCTTCCCGTTGACCTGATATGCTCCTTGTCCATGGCTGACATTTGGACAGGCATAGGACGGACTAGGCATGCACTCCTCCTTTGGACTAAGTCACCTAAGTCTTGTCCAGATAGATACCGCATGCATTGCTCCTTTGGAGCAAATCTCCTTGGTCTAAACTGGATAGTCTAGTAAGCAAATACTACCTAGGACAAGTCCTTATGGCTTAGAAGTTCCACAGTTAGTCTCCGGAGCAAGAGGTCACTGGGTCAAATCTGAACCCAGTGACTAATTTTCTTGGTGACCAAAAGGGGATTACAAAGGTTCCAAGAGATATCTTAGAACATTCAAAGGTCCTTCCTCGTGGCTGGCACCACTTGGCGGTCACAGGGAGCGCCATGTAGCCAGGGGGATGATGCAATTTAGATTGTCCCCAAAAAACCTCATCCCACGAGCCACTGCGTGCCTAGGCTAGAGGCTGGCTCTAGGACCAAAGAACCTGTGTGCTGCCTGTCATCGAATACTGTTCTTACCTTTGAGACTCCTAAGAGAGTTGTCCACCAGAGGCACACATGAAAGAAGCATTAGTTGGTCTAAGCCCTAGGAGTTTTCTCCTTGCGCGAAAGTGACAAAGTGCTAAGGATACAGTGCAAGGAGGTGATTCCTATGAACTGCTGAGTGTGGGACCTTTGGTCTCAGGGTAATGTCATCCTCGGTTGCAATACCGAATCATTATGTCGGAACTCGTTTTCTAGACCGTCGTCTCAGGCAGGTTGACACTTCTAATCGCCAAAGACAGTGATCAGAGGATCCCAACGTTTAGGTATCGCCATGGGGAGGATCATGGCGTACATATTGGTGTCAATTTCCCAGTTCATTTTGGTCAATTGTTGTAGCAGTCCTTCAAATTGGAACAAGTTACGAATCGACTCTCACTCGCTTACCCTCATTGAAATCAGCTTTTGAAGGATGAAGAGGCAATTTGCAAGAGCTGTTGATTGGTGTACACATGCAAGCTTCTGATACACCTTTGATGCATGTGTGATACCTTGGAGGTGGACATGTTGTGACTCATGCACTGATGTCACAAGCATCACAAGCGCCATGTCATTTTTGACACTCCACGCTCCATATCGAGCATGTGTTTCTCGAGGTTCAACCTCTTCTCCAAGGAACGTCTTCAAGTACCGACGCACCCTCATGACAATGATAAATTACCATTTCTACGACGGAAATCCACAATATCCCACCGTTGACCTACTCATGAATGAGTGTCTCAGGTGTCGTCATATTCCTTCTCTACTTCTCTGCTTCCCTACTTCGTTGAGGCCGATATAGGTTGTTGTAAGTTGTTGCCTGCTATCGGTTTACAAGGTATAGATCCGTCGCTTACCCCTTAGCCGTTGATGACCTGAAAACAGAGGACACACACTAGCGAACCGAGGGTCGTGCCTCCAAGGGCAAAGGTTATCCTGGTTAGAGCCCAAGGATCGTACCTCCAAAGGCAGAGCTTATCCTTGGCCCTTGCTTCCCAAGTATTAGCACCCGCTGGGACTTAAAGGGCATCACTTCTGCTGAAGAATGGTTGTTAAATCACTCAAAATGATGGAGTACATATAGAATAAGAGCTTGGGCAAGTCACCATTCACAAGCCACACCTCCTAGCCATGGAGGCTAAGGCTCACACACTAGAGTCCATAATCTCACACAAGAGACAAAATCAGCCTAGTAATCAGGATGACCACTCACACACAACCTAGACAGCTAGAAAATGCTTAAATGGCACACTCCTCATGGTCACATAACCCACAATCCCATGGAGATTGCTATGTGTTCATGGCTTATACACAAGGATCTCTCCTCACCTAAAAAAGCAAGGAGCCATACCCTTTTCTAGTCAATAGACTCTGACAAGGCAACCCAAGAATCTAGGACCTTTTTGGATATTTCACTCATCAGGTCTTGATCCTCGACCTCTTGCCTTTTTCTTTTCTAAAGGCAAAGGCATAGAGCCGTCACCCATGGTCACACAAACATCGGCGGTCCATGATCCTAGAAACTTGGGTAATAGATAATTCAGCACTTGATCTTTTCAATGGGAAATGTCAAGAACCAAAGGAGCCATCCGACTCAGTTTCAATTCCAAAGGAGCAAGTCCCAGGAAACAACTTGATGCCTACTTTGATTGTCAATTTGACTGCACCATTGGAAAGGTCAGGTGACAAAATGTCTATGGTCCAAGTTTCAAGCCGATCCAACCCTCGGATTCGGAGATATGAACTTTCGAAGTTTTGGGGGTGATCGACTCCCGATGTCTGCGTGACTAACGGTGACGGTTCCGAGCCTTGGTGTGACAAAAGAAAAAGTCAAGAGGTCCATGGTCAAGAAGTGAAGGGAGAAAAATCCAAAAAGGTCCTAGATTCTTGGGTTGCCTTGTCAGAGTGTGCTGACTAGGAAAAAGGTACCTATCCTTATTTTGTAGGTTAGGCGATTTCCTTGTGTGCTAGCAATGGACACATAGCGATTCTCCATGGGATTTTGGGTAATGTGACTACTAGGAGTGTGCTGTGAGAGCATTTTCTAGCTCTCTAGGTCCTCTGTGAGTAGTCAGTCTGATTGCTGGGCTGATTTCCTCTCTTGTGTGGGATTATGGACTCTAGTGTGTGAGCCTTAGCCTCCATGGCTCAGAGGTATAGCTTGTCAGAGGGCTGACTTGCCCAAGCTCTAGCTCTATACGTAGTCCATCATTTTGAGTGATTGAACAACCATTCTTCGTTACAAGTGATTCCCTTTCAGTCCCATATGTTGGCTACTCCAAGGCTACCTCTCTCCATATCTAACACTTGGTATCAGAGCCAAGTTTTGCTACTTTCAGCCAGCACAGGCCATCAGTTTGAGAGTAACGGATGAGGGTCAAAGCTTCACCAAAATTGACGATCAACCACAAGATCTTCAAGTTCATAATACGAGCTTTCAAACGAGCCCAAGAGTACAAAGATCCAATGGTCGGATTGAGAGGTCTGGTCAACACGAGGTGGGCCAGGGCTATACTCTTCTCTTTAAGTAAGACTGTCGCCTTGGGATGACCATAACTCTCTCATTTCTCTTTCAATTTTAGAACGTAGTACATGCAAATTGAAGTATTTTTTGTCAGCTCTCCATTTGTTCAAAAGTATTTGCATTCCATCAGTAGGTTTGGGATAAACGCCGTTTACAAGCTAACTGGTACAAGTTGGAGTAGGAGTACAAGTATACCCTTTTTTCAAAAACGTATATCTTTTAAAAATTTCCTGTTGATGAACCTCTTTGATGGGTCGATCCGAAAGGTTTTCAGCTGAGTTTTCCAGTGAAGATCTTGGTTTTTCCAAATTCCTAGTCTGCTTCCCTCTACACTCCATTTTCTGTCAGTAAAACGTCTAGTAGAAGCAGAACCAGAAGTAGGGATAGCGCCACCACTCAAGGGCAGCTCTAAGTATCACCGGAGCTCAGAATGACAGGAGCAGGCGTGGTAAAAGTAGCCTAGCCCTTGGAGAGGCTGGAAATTCATACCAACTTTATGTTTTGGAAGATCCGTACCCGCCTCCTTTTGGACGAGAGGGGCTTGTGGGAGGTAGTGAGCAACAAAGAGCGCGTTCTACCTCCACAGGTAGAAGGCATCACCGTAGCAGAAGTGGTGGTGGGGATAACACTGCGGAAAGGTACAGCAAATACATGTTCATCTATAAGTGCAGCAACGGCATATGAGGAGTAGAAGAAGGACAGACGGGCTATAGGCTGCTTGTCAACACCATCTCCAACCCGCATATCTAGTACATGAGTGACAAGGCTACTACAAAAGATGAGTAGGACAGGTTGTGCTAGAAGTATGAGAGCAAGAATCCTGTATTCCCCATGCTTTTGGAGGAGAAGATTATGGCGTTGAAAGTTCAGGGTGGCAAAGGGATGGAGGCGTATTTGAACAGGACAAAGAAGCTGGCGAAACAGCAGAAAGCGGTTGACAACCTTGTGGAAGACACGCGCTTTGTCTTCCTCTTGCTGACAAGATTCTGAACGAGCTATGATACGGTGTAAGAGACGTTGGAGTACCAGCCGACTCTTGACCTGGACTTCGTCTATACGCACCCGATGCAGGTCAAAATGCGTCGCAATACAGCTAAGCATAATGACGGTAGTAGTAGTAGTGAATCAGCTTTCATGGCCATGGTATCACGCAACCAGCGGTAGCAGCAATTCGGGCAGTAGAGAGGCAAGAACAAAGGCAGGTGCCAGTATTGCCAAAAAGAGCGACACTACAAGAAAGAGTGCTTCAAGTTCAGGAGGGACCAAAGGAGCAGTAGCAGTAGCAACAGCAGCAATCTTCACAGCAACAATAATAATAGTCACAGCAACGTCAGCATCAGCAGCAGCAGCAGTATAACCAGACCGACATGCACTATTTTGGCATCATGAACGTGGCCATGGAGTTACGCGAGCTCCTCTTCATGGCCAAGATTGACATGTTGCACAAGAAGAAGGCGGATGTGACGTAGTACAAGGACTCAGGGTGTACCAAGAGCCTGATGCATCACATGGAGTGGTTTACGCACCTGTTCTCCATTCCCCCCGACCGATTGCTTTTGATGATGATCGAGTGGTGTATGTTGAGGGGATTGGGATGGTGAGATGTGGTTGGAGATCCAGCGTGGCATTGAAGTGGGAGTGTTCCATGGCGTGCTGTATGTACCTAATTTTGCGTTCAACCTTCTCTCAGTGTCCTCTCTCACCAACACATGAGTGAGAACAGATAAATGGTGCTTGTGACACAAGGGGATGGTATAATAAGGAGAGTGGCAATGCACGCAAACACAGTGACGGAATCTAAAACTGAGTCTGAGGCACTTACGGCCTTTGAGTCAAAATCTCAGGCCAATGGCTCTTCCTCAAACAAAGGATCAATGATACTGGAAGCGTCATCGAAACAAGAGCAATAGGAACTGCTACGTCTTGGGGTACCACCAGCCACACTCCGGCACAATAGACGCCTACCGGAACCACCACAAAAGTACGATGCCGAGAGTTCCAAATGGACCAGACTCAGTTGGTCATTCTTGCCTTAGGCAGAGCCTATGACCATGGCAGAAGCAATGAACATGCAAGATGCGGCCAAGTGGAAGGAGGTAGTGGAGAGTGAAACTTACATCCATTACATAGAATATAACATGAAATCTGGTGGATAGGCGCTAAAGCACCCACGTGCTAGGTGGAAGTAGGTATCCTAGAACAAGCTCAAGCAAGATGCTGTTATTGAAAAGTACAAGGCGGGAGTTGTGGCAAAGGGATTTTTTGACTGTACAAAGTCAAAGTAAGAGGAGACCTTTGCGCCTTTCATCTCCTTTGCATCCATCAGATCCATATTGGACATCAGAGTGGCAAAGGATATGGAGGTCTACTTAATTAATGTTAAGAGAGCTTTCTTTGATGGAAAGCTAGAGAAAGAGGGTGCAATGGAAGTGCCTCAATGATTCAAGGCTCTATAGGGCAAGGTATGCAAACTTGTGAAAGTACTCTACGGGCTGAAAGACGCCCGAAAGATATTGTACAAGGAGAGGGACAGCTTCACAGGCGGGCTCACCTTCACGTTTTGCCCAAATGATCCTAGTATCTATGTGGGGAAGGATGAGCAAGGTCTAATACAGGTTTCACTATACATGGACAACCTGATCATCTTGGTGTTGTCAATCGAGTTGTTGAATGAGCTAAAGTCACATCTTCACAACAGGTTCATGATGAAGGACATGGATCCTTTTGAATTCTACCTCGGGATAGCCGTCCACCGCAACTGAGCAGCACGTACCATCACGTTGAACAAGCCTAAGTACATCATGGAGGTCCTCAATTGCTATAACATGGAGGAGTGCAAGTCCATTGGTACACCCATGAAAACAAAAGTACAAGCTCTCCTTTTCCATAATCCTGAGCACAAAAGTAGAAGGGCATGAGATGGAGAATATTCCCACCACTCTGCTGTTTCCAGTCTCATGTACGCCATGGTGGGAATACGCACTAAAATTTCCTATGCTATAGGACAGGTAAGCAAGTTTGTGGCTAACCTATTGTCATAACACACACAAGCTGTGAAGCACATCATGCATTATCTTTATAAGACACGACACATGGGACTCTAGTTTGGAGGCCTGGAAGGATCCGACCTACTACACCTTGTGTTCTCAATTGACGCTAATTGAGGAGGAAGAAACAATGACATTATGTCCACCTCGGGCTTTGTGTGCCTCCTGCATGGTGGTATGGTCTCTTAGTTCAGCAGATAGCAGGGCGGTGTTTTTCTCTCTACCACTCACGAAAAGTACATGGTTGTTTGAGAAGCATGGACGGTAACATAATGGCTACGCAGCCTGCTTGGTGATATAAAAGTACCATAGACATTGGCTACGTTGGTCTACATTGACAATAAGAGGGCCATGCATATTGCAGAGGATGACGTCATCTCCTAGCAAACCAAGCACATGGACATCAGGTGCCACTTCTCATAGTACCTGGTTTCAAAGGAGATTGAAGATTCGGAATTCATAGAGATGAAAAAGATGCTTACAGATTCCATGACCAAGGTGCTTGATACTAAATTGCATTCAATAGGTATTCAAGGTGCATGAAGATTCAAACCAAGACAATAGGAGAGAGTATAGCATCGAGCAAATGGACAGAGGTAGAAGGGAGATTTTGTTGATGTGATATGCCCCTTGTCCATTGTTGATGTTTGGACTTCCTTAGGACAAACCAGGAATGCTTTTCTCCCTTGGAGTACGTCTCCTACGTCTGGTCTAGATAGACAAGTCGTACACTACTCCTTTGGAGCAAGTCCCTTTGGTCTAACTGGATGGTTTAACCAGAAAATACTACCTCTGACAACTCCTTGTGGCTTGGACATTTTAGAGCTTGTCTCTCGAGCGAGAGGTCACTAGGTCTTTCATCTAAGCACAGCTATTCACGAGGTGCACAAAACCCAAGGTGGACTTTCTGTCATTGATTCTTTGTTCACATTCAACATTTGTGTTGTCGGATCCGAAGGAGAGAGGTACCGTTGGAGCAGAGAGCATGTGGGACTAAACGGCATCAGATGTGCTCAAGGATGGTTTTATTAATCACTCAACATGGGAGAGTACATGTACAACTAGAGCTTGGGCATTGCAGCCCTCTCACAAGCCACACCACTAAGCCAAGGAGGCTTGGACTAACACACTAGGGTCCATTATCTCATAGAAGGGAGGAAATCAGCCTAGCAATCAGGCCGACCAATGACACAGGGCCCAGAGAGCTAGAAAGGACTCTCATAGCACACTCCTAGTGGTCATTTTAACCCCAAATCCGATGGAGAATCACCATGTGACCATGGTTAGCACACAAGGATTTCATTTCACATCAAAACATGAGTTGAGGTACGTTTTTCCTACGGAGTATATCTGACAAAGCAATCAAAGAACCAAGTACCCTCTAGCAGATCATTGATTCCTCTTACAAGAAAGTGACTCGTGAGAAGCGGCATTTTTGCATGATGGCATGTGAACTCAGACCACTTTTACTACGGCAAAGTGGGAGATTGTTGGGAAAGGGGCTATTTGCCTTGGTCTCAGGTCCTTATGAGTACTTTATAGGGAACTACCAAATGCTTGCTCATATTGGAGTGAACTCCAACTTGATAGCCCCATCCTTTATCATGTGCCTGATGACATAATAGGCAATGTCAATGTGCTTGGTGCATACATGATACTCAAGGTTCTTGGCAAGTGGGATTCTGCTCTGGTTGTCAACACACGCAAAACACATATTCTTCTTCTCCCAAGCATCTCCGCCATAAGATGAAGCCAAATTGCTTGCTTTATTTCCATGTTGCAAGACACGTACTCGGCTTTTCTACTTTAGGTAGCTACATTCACCTGGTGCTTTCTGCACCAGCTCATGGCATCCCCATTCATGCAAAACACATGTCCAATGATGGACTTGTAGTCAAAATGGCTTGAAGCCCAATCTAGGTCTATGTAGCCGATGATATTGTTATAGGTACCATCATGGTTGATGCCAACGGAGGTAGCGGAAGATCCGCTTCACATCCTTTGGTACTCAGGTCCGGTACCCGTACTTACTTGGCTTACAATACTCAAAGCCTATGCAGGGTCTGATCCAGTTGCCGCAGGTACTTGAGACTCACGACGGTGCTCTAGTAGGTATCATATACACGAGCATCTAATTTTCCACAAAAACCTCACGACAAGTTACCGCGTCTCAAGCGGCGTGCCGATGGGTTCTGCCTCTGTCATGCCTAACCTCTATAGGACGTCCTTGATGTAGCGATTATATTGCAACGGATGGGTATATGCTTTGCGGTCACACATGATCTGGAAACCAAAGAAGTATGATGCCTCTCCGATGTTAAATTTCTAGAAGCGCTCTTGCATCGCTTCCTTGAACTCCTATACTACAGACATGCTACTCAAAAGGAGGAGCAAGTCATCCACGTAGACAATGATGATGAAGACCTGATGCTCATGCCACTCATAGACATTAGAGTCACACTCACAGCGCTCAAACCTAATGTACTATAGTGTTTCATGCAACTTTTCATTCTGAGTACAAAACGCTTGCCGGAGGTCATACAAAGATTGTCATACCTTGCAAAACAGGTGTTATTGGCCATCAATGACGAGTCCCTCCGGTTGCTCCATATAGATCTTCTCTTCCAAGTCATAAGTAAAAAAAATCCCGTATTGAACACCATGTCGTGAATATCAAAATCCCTAGGTACTACATAAGAGAGGAGAGTGCGCATAGAGGCAAAAATTGCAACACAGGCAAAGGTTTTGTACAGTTGATGCCTTTGTGATCCAAGTAGCCCTTTGCGACCAGCCTTGCCTTGTGCTTTTTAGGTTGCCATCTACTCCCCACAGCTTAGCACCCACTTGCACTTGATGACCTTGCACCCAAGTAGACGATATGCCAGCTCCCATGTGCCGTTGTTGAGCTGCGACTGTATCTCCTACTGCACAGCTTGCGCCGAATCTGCTACATCAGGTGCAGCCATGGCCTCCTTGTAGGGAATTGGCTCATCTGAATCTAATGCAATTGAGACATTTATCTATTCTAGGTTCTGGAGCATCCAAAAACCGCTGTGCTCACCAGGCAAGTAGGGTAACCTCAGAGGATACCTGTGACCAGGTACTCAAGCGTTAGTAGAAGGCTAGCGTGGTACTAGTTGCACAATTGCTGGTACTGGTGATGTTGCATCTCCTTCCTCTACTCTTGTCAATATGGCAACTATATGTGCTGCATCAGGCATTGGAGAGTATGTTTATTCTCCCACTCTCAAAGTAGAGAACGGATTTGGAGAGTGGATTCGGAAAGATGTCTCCCCTACTATTTCTTTAGTTGGTTGTTGTACTACCTCCTCACCAATATTCTTGGTGCTCATGACATTGCTCTCGTTAAAGACAACGTCCTATGAGATGATAACGTGGCTACTATCTCTCCCATAGAGGCAATACGCTTTCCTTGCCATGTCATAGCAGATCATCAGCATATACACATTCTTCCAATGTTAATTGTTCCATTTCTCTCCGGGCAGGTGCATTTGCACCGACCTTCCCAACGCACGGTCATGATCCATGCTTAGGTTCTTGCCAAACAACACATTGCATGGCGTCATCTACTTTAATACCTTGGTCGGACTACTATTCTTGATGTATATCGCGGAGCTCATTTTGGCCTAGAGGCCAGCCAAGTCGCCTGCAACATGGAGCGTGCCAACTCAATGATGGCGCCATTGGCGCGTTCTACTACACCGTTATACTATAGTGAGTATGGTATAGTACACTACAAGACAGTCTTGAAACTCCTTACTAAACTACTATCCAGTGCGGTCATATTGATTTCATATGCCCCTTGTCCATAGCTGAAGTTTGGACAAGAACATAACACACTATCCATACACTACTCCTCTCAAGTAAATTTTATAAGTCTGGTGTAGATAGACGAGGCATGTACTTTTCTTTTTGAGCAAGTCTCCATCCTCTGAACTAGATTTAGATATCAGAAACTACCTAGGACAAGTCGTTGTGGCTTAGATATTCAAGAGTTAGAATCTGAAGTGAGAGGTTAGTGGGTTGTGTTGGAAATGGAGGAGAGAGGGATCCTTGGAGCAGCGAGCATGTGTGATTGGAAGGGCATCACTTGTGCTGAAGAATGGTTGTTCAATCACTCAAAATGATGGAGTACATGTAGAGCTAGAGCTTGGGCAAGTCAGCCCTCTCACAAGCCACACCACTTAGCCATGGAGGCTAAGGCTCACACACTAGAATCCATAATCTCACACAAGGGAGGAAATCAGCCTAGCAATCAGGCTGACCACTCACACATGACCTAGAGAGCTAGAGAATCCTCTCATGGCACACTCCTAGTGGTCACATAACCCACAAACCCATGGAGAATCGCCATGTGTCCATGGCTAGCACACAAGCATCTCACCTCACCTAAAAAGTAAGGAGAGGTACCTTTATCCTAGTCAGCACACTCTGACAAGGCAATCCTAAGACCAAGGACCTTTTTGGATATTTCTCCCATCAGGTCTTGACCCTGGACCTCTTGCCTTTTTCTTTTCTGAGGCTAAGGCATGGAGCCATCACCCATGCCCACCCAGACATCGACGGTCCATGACCCCCGAAACTTCGAAAATTCATATCTCCCAATCCGATAGTTGGATCGGCCTCAAACTTGGACCGTAGACATTTTGCCACATGATCTTTCCAATGGTGAAGTTGGATTGGCGATCGGAGCAGGCATCTGGTACTTTCCTAGAACTTTCTCCTGTGGACCTGAAATTGAGCCGGGTGGCTCCCTTTCCAACAATCTCCCACTTTGCCGCAGTCAGAGTGGGCCGAGTCCACATGCCTTCATGCAGAACTGCTGCTTCTCACGGGTCACTGGCTTGGTGCAGAAATCAGCAACCTGCTTGCTCATTGGAGTAAACTCCAGCTTGATAGCACCCTCCTGCACCATGTGCCTGATGAAGTGATATGTGATGTCAATGTGCTTGGTGCGTGCATGGTGCTCAGGATTCTTGGCGAGTGCGATTGCGCTCTGGTTGTCGACGCGCACAGGAACTCGAACTGCTGCACTCCCACTCATCTCTGCCATGAGACATTGGAGCCAAACTGCTTCCTTGGCTCCAAAGCTGAGAGATACGTACTCAGCTTCTGTACTCGAGGTGGCCACGACCACCTGCCGCTTGGTGCACCAGCTGATGGCTCCACCATTCATGAGGAACACATGTCGAGAGATGGACTTGCGGTCCTCAGGGTTTGAAGCCCAATCTGCGTCTGTGTAGCCGATGATGCTGTTGTCATTGCCGTTGTAGGTGATGCCAATGTTGATGGTTCCAGCAAGGTAGCGGAAGATCCGCTTCACTGCCTTCTGCTGCTCCGGTCCGGGATTAGCCATGTGCTGGCTCACAGCGCTCACAGCCTGTGCGAGGTCTGGCCTGGTTGCCACCATCAGGTACATGAGACTGGCGACGGCGCTCTGGTACTTCTGTCGCTCAGCTGCATTTGCTTCTCCATTGAAGCTCACGAGGTACTGCCGCGTCTCCAGCGGCGTGCCGATGGGTTTTGCATCTGCCATGCCGAACCGCTGCAAAACATCCTTGATGTAGNTGCACTGCAACGCCGCATCCAACTTCTGGTTCCAAGCACGCGACGCTTGCTTGAGGCCGTACAGCGACTTCTGCAGCTTGCAGACCAGGTGCTCCTGGCCATCCATGACGAACCCCTCCGGCTGCTCCATGTAGATCTCCTCCTCCAAGTCACCATTCAAGAATGTCGTCTTGACATCCATGTGGTGAACCTCGAAGTCCTCAGCTGCTGCATAAGAGAGGAGCGTGCGCACAGAGGTAAACTTTGCAACGGGGGCAAAAGTTTCTGTGTAGTCTATGCCCTCCTGCTGCGAGTAGCCCTTGGCGACCAGCCTCGCCTTGTACTTTTCCAGGTTACCATCTGCTCCCTGCTTCTTCTTGAAGACCCACTTGCACTTGATCACTTTACGTCCAGGTGGACGCTCAGTCAGCTCCCACATGCCGTTGTCCAGCTGCAACTGTATCTCTTGCTGTACGGCTTGCGCCCAATCTGCTGCATCCGGTGCAGCCATGGCCTCCTTGTATGACGTTGGCTCATCTGAATCTGCTGCAACTGCAACGTTCATCTGTTCTGGTTTCTGCAGCATCCAGAAATGGCTGCGCTCACCAGGCTTGTAACGCACCCTAAGAGGGTACCTCCGACCTGGAGCTGGAGCGTTAGCAGGCTGCTGACGCGGTGCGGCTGGCACAACTGCTTCTGCTGGTGGTGCTACATCTCCCTCCTCTGCTTCTGCTGATGAAGCTGTTGTATCTGCTTCATCAGACATGGGAGAGTAGAGTGATTCTCCCACTGTCATAGTAGAGGAAGGATCGGGAGAAACTGGGTCAGGAAGAATTTCTGCTCCCACTGTCTCGTCAGCTGCTGTTTCTGTTGCCTCTTCACTCACAATGTTGGTGCCGATGACGTTGCTCTCATTGAAGACGACATCCCTGGAGATGATGACGTGGTCTGTATCCCTCTCGTAGAGGCGATACGCCTTGCTTGCCACGTCGTAGCCAATCATCAGCATCTGCGCACTCTTCGCGTCCCACTTTTGCCGCTTCTCCTTTGGCACGTGCATGTGNGCCAAGCTGCCAAACGCGCGAAGATGACCCACGCTCGGCTTCTTGCCGAACCACGCCTCGTACGGCGTCATCTGCTCCAGCGCCTTAGTTGGACTACGGTTCTTGATGTAGACCGCAGTGCTCACAGCTTCAGCCCAGAAGTCGTAGGTCAGCCGAGCCGCGTGCAGCATGGAGCGCGCCGACTCCACAATGGTACGGTTGGTGCATTCTGCTACGCTGTTCTGCTGCGGCGAGTACGGCACGGTACGCTGCGCCTTGATGCCAGCTGCTGCGAGGTAGTTCTGGAACTCCTTGCTTAGGTATTCTCCACCGCGATCGCTGCGCAACGCCTTGATCTTCTTGCCAGTCTGGTTCTCCATCATGGCCTTGAACTCCTTGAACCTGTCAAAGCACTGGTCCTTGGAGGAAAGGAAGTACACAGCAGTGTAACGGCTGAAATCATCAATGAAGGTGAGAAAATACCTAGAGCCTCCAAAGCTCTGGGTCTGCATCGGTCCGCACAAGTCCGTGTGGACCAGCTCCAACACCCCTTTTGCACGCTCCCCTGCTCCAGAGAACGCCTCGCGGTGCTGCTTCCCCTCCAAACAGCCAATGCATAACTGCTGCTCAAAGTTAGAGATGGTAGGTAGGTCACGCACCATCTGCTTTGCTTGAAGCTGTTGTAAGGCGCGCATGCCAATGTGGCCGTAGCGTGCATGCCAGATCTCGCCATCTGTCGCCTGCACCACTGCTGGAAGACTCTGCTCACGCGGGATCTTGGTCGCCCCCAGCAGGCGGTACATGTCGCCCTCCTTCACCGACTTGGCCAACTCCTCTCCTGTTTCTTTGTCGAGGATGTAGCCGTAATCATCGTCAAAAACGACGCGCAGTCCTGTGTTTGTGAGAGAGGACACTAAGAGAAGGTTGAACGCAGGATCAGGCACATACAACACGCCATGGAACACTCCCACTTCGATGCCACGCGGGGTCTCCAACCACATCTCCACAATCCCAATCCCCTCAGCATACACCACCCGATCATCACCCAAAGCAATCGGACAGGGGGAAATGGAGAGCAGCTGCGTGAACCACTCCTTGTGGTGCGTCAGACTCTTGGTACACCCCGAGTCCTTGTACCACGCCAGATCCGCCTTTTCCTTCTGCGACATGTCAGACTTCGCCATGAAGAGGCGGTCGCGCACCTCCTTGGCAACGTTCATGTTGCCAAAATGGCGCACGCCAGTCTGGTTCTACTGCTGCTGTTGCTGCTGGCATTGTTGTGACTGCTGCTGCTGTTGCTGTGGAGATTGCTGCTTTTGCTGCTGCTGCTGCTGCTACTCCTTCTGGTCCCTCTTGAACTTGAAGCACTCTTTCTTGTAGTGCCCCTCAATCTGGCAATAGTGGCACTTGCCCTTCTTCTTGCCTCTCTGCTGCCCGGACTGCTGCTGCTGCTGGTTGCGTGAGCCCATGGCCATGAAAGTTGCTTCACTGTTGCTGCCGACATTGCGCTTTGCTGCATTGCGACGCAATTCCACCTGCACTAGGTGTGTGCAGATGAAGTCGAGGTCGAGAGTTGGCTGGCACTCCAGCGTCTCTCGCACCGTGTCGTAGCTGGTTGGGAGTCCCCTCAGCAAGAGGAGGATGAAGCGCGTCTCTTCCACAGGGTTGCCGGCCGCTCTCAGCTGCTTCGCCAGCTCCTTGGCCCTGTCCAGATACGCCTCCATCCCTTCACCACCCTGCATTTTCAGCGCCATCATCTTTTCCTCCAAAAGCATGAGGGATGCAGGATCCTTGCTCTCATACTTCTTGCACAATGTGTCCCACCCCTCCTTTGCAGTAGCCTTGTCACTCACGTACTGAAGATGCGGGTTGGAGATGGTGTTGACAAGCAACCTATAGGCCTGCCTGTCCTTCTTCTTCCACTCCTGATACGTCGCTGGTACAGCTGCAGAAGAACCCGCATCAGCTGCACCCTTTTGCGGCGTCTTCCCCGCGACCACCTGCGCTGCGGTGATGCCTTTTGCCTGTGGAACAGGAGCCGGCTCGTCGCCGCTCACCACCTCCCACAAGCCCCTCTCCTCCAAAAGGAGGCGGGTACGGATCTTCCAAAACGTGAAGTTGGCGCGTCCCTCCAGCCTCTCCAAAGGCTGGGCTGCTGTCACAACGCCAGCTGCTGCCATTTTGGGCCTTGGTGATGCTCAGCGCTGCCCTTGGATGGCGGCGCTACCCCTACTTCTGCTGCTGCTTCTGCCAGAAATCTGTCTGACAGAAAATGGACTGTAGATGCCAGCAGACTCGGAATTTTAAAAAACATGGTTCCACCACTGGAAAATTCAGCTCAAAACCTTTCAGATCGACCCATAAAACAGGGTCATCAATAGGGGATTTCAAAAGATAAGCCCTCTTGAAAACAGGGTATGCTTCTGCTCCTACTCCAACTCAGGCCAGCCAGATTGTAAACGGCGTTTCTCCCAAACGCATCAATGGAATGCAAATATTTTTGCACCAATGGAAAGCTTAGGAAAAATACTACATTTCGCATGTGCCACTTTTTAAATTTGACAAAGAAACGAGAGAGTTATGGTCATCACAAGGCGACAGTCTTACTCATAGAGAAGAGTGTAGCCCTGGCCGACCTCGTTTTGAGCATAACTTTCAATCCGACCGTTGAATCTTCGCGATCTTGGGCTCGTTGGAAAGCGTGTCTTCTGAACTTGAAGATCCAGTGGTCGATTGTCAAATTTGGTGAAGGTTTCACCCCAACCCGTCACTCTCAAAGTGACGGCCTGTGCTGGCTAAAAGTGGCAGAACTTGGCTCTGATACCAAATGTTGGAAATGGAGGAGAGAGGGAGCCTTGGAGCAGCGAGCATGTGTGATTGGAAGGGCATCACTTGNGTTGTTCAATCACTCAAAATGATGGAGTACATATAGAGCTAGAGCTTGGGCAAGTCAGCCCTCTCACAAGCCACACCACTTAGCTATGGAGGCTAAGGCTCACACACTAGAATCCATAATCTCACACAAGGGAGGAAATCAGCCTAGCAATCAGGCTGACCACTCACACACGACCTAGAGAGCTAGAGAATACTCTCATGGCACACTCCTAGTGGTCACATAACCCACAAACCCATGGAGAATCGCCATGTGTCCATGGCTAGCACACAAGGATCTCACCTCACCTAAAAAGTAAGGGGAGGTACCTTTATCCTATTCAGCACACTCTGACAAGGCAATCCTAAGACCAAGGATCTTTTTGGATATTTCTCCCATCAGGTCTTGACCCTGGACCTCTTGCCTTTTTCTTTTCTCAGGCTAAGGCATGGAGCCATCACCCATGCCCACCCACACATCGACGGTCCATGACCCCCGAAACTTCGAAAATTCATATCTCCCAATCCGACCGTCGGATCGGCCTCAAACTTGGACCGTAGACATTTTGCCACATGATCTTTCCAATGGTGAAGTTGGATTGGCGATCGGAGCAGGCATCTGGTACTTTCCTGGAACTTGCTCCTGTGGACCTGAAATTGATCCGGATGGCTCCCTTTCCAACAGGTTGAGTCGTGCCCTAGTGATTTATTTTCTTGGTGACAAAGAGGAGGAAATGAAGGTTCCAAGAGAGATCTCAGAACAGTGCAAGATCCTTCTTGCTAGCTGGTGCCACTTTGCAGTCACAGAGAGCACCATGTAGGCATGAGAGATGATAAAATCTAGATTACTCCAGAAGAAATGTATCAAAGGAGCCACTATGTGCCTAGGCTTGAGCCTGGCTCTAAGATTCTAAGTACCTGTCAGCTGCGTGTGGTTGAATATAGTTCTTACCTCTGAGACTCCTGATAAGGTTGTGCAACAGCGGCAGAGACTAAAGAAACATTGGTTGGTCTAATGCCTAGTAGTAAGCTCCTCGCGCAAAAGGGACAAGGAACTAAGGACATATTATATGTGATTCATATGAACTGCTTAGGGTTGATCCTTTTATTTTGAGAGTGATATCTCCTTCCAGTTGTGACTGTAGAGGTGGACGGCAACTGCCATTCTGTTGGCCTTGTTTTATGGTCTGTTACCTTACGTCGGTTGATAGTTAATGCGTATCGCCATGATTTTCTTGAACTCCTTGAGCCCGTGGAAGTACTAGTCCATGGAAGAAACAAAGTATACAATAGGATACTGGAATCATCTATGAAGGTGAGAGAATACCTAGAGCATCCAAAGCTTTGGCTTTGCATCTAGCCACGGAAGCCTGTTAGGACAAGCTTGATTCCTTGTTCACATGCTATCGTTCTCCACGTTTGCCGTGTCATGTTGCTCTGCCTCTAAACATTCAATGCAGAGCTGTTCCTCAACGTTAGAGATGGTGGGAAACTCACACACCATTTACTTTGCTTGAAGCTGCTACAAGGCACACATGTTGATATGGCCATAACGCGCATGCCAGATTCCACCATGTATTATATGTAACATTATTGCAAATTTTGCTTACGTGCGATCTTGGTTGTTTCCAACAGCCGGTACATGGCGCTCTCCTTCACCGACTTAGCCAACTCCTCTCCTATGTCCTCATTGAGGATGTAGCCATAGTTATCATGAAAGATGATGCAAATTCATGTATTCGTGAGAGAGGAGACAGAGAGAAGGTTGACCGCAGCATTAGGTACATAAAACACGCCATGGAACACGTGGACTTTAATGCTACACGGGATTTCTAACCACACCTCCACAATTGGAAACCCCTGAGCCTAAACTACCCAATCATTGTCCAAAGCAGTAAGTCAAGAGGAATTTGCAACAGTTGTGAGAACCACTCTATACGGTGCGTCAGACTCTTGGTGTACCTTGAGTCATTGTACCACGTCAAATCTGCCTTCTCCATACGTGACATGTCGGACTTTGCCATGAAGAGGTGGTCATACGCCTCTTTGGTCCATTCATGTTGCCAAAGTGGTATTCTCCATCCTGCTTTTACTACTGCTGTTGCTGATCCTACTCTGACTCTTGCGGCTAGTTTTATGGAGGCTCTTGCTTACTCTGCTACTAGAATGACTGCTGCTTGTACGATTCCTTCTGGTCCATCTTCAACTTGAAGCACAGTTTCTCATAGTGCCTCTCTTTCTAGCAATAGGGGCACTTGCGTTTCTTCTTGCCTATTTGTTGTCCAAACTGCTGCTGCTGGTTGCGTAAGCCCATGGCCATCAAAGCTTATTCACTATTGCTGCCACCGTTGTGTTTTGCCAGATCTTGAAGTAGTTCAATGTACACCAGGTGTGCATAGATTATTTCAAGGTCAAGAGTTGGCTTGCACTCTAGCGTCTCTTACATCGTGTCGTAGCTTGTTCGGAGTCCCCTCAGGGAGAGGAAGATGAAGCACCTCTCTTCCACAAGGTTCTTGACCTTTATGTTGCTTTGCCACATCCTTTTCCCTGTCCAGGTATGCCTCCAACCTTTTACTACCTTGCATTTTGAATTTCATCATCTTCTCCTCTAAAAGCATAAGGAATGCAAGTTCCTTGCTCTCATACTTCTTGCACAACACATCCCATCCCTCCTTGTCACTCATGTACTGAAGATGCGAGTTCGATATGGTGCTAGAAAGCAATGTATCAGTCTATCTGTCCTTCTTGTTCCACTCTTCATACGCCGCTGGCGCAGTAGCAGATGACCCTGCACGAGCCCCACACCTTTGCAGCATTTCCATCGTCACCACTTGTGCTATTGTGATGCCCGTTGCTTGCAAATTTGGTGTTCACTTGTAACTCCCCACTACCTCCAGCAAGCCCCTTACCTTCAACAGGAGGTAGCCAGGGATCTTCTAAAACGTAATGTTGGCCTTGGGCTAGACTGCTATCACGATGCCTATGACTGCCATTTTGGTCACTGGTGATGCTTAACGCTATTGCTGCTTTGGCTGTAAACATGTATTATAGAAGATTGATTGTAGAGTTTGGTAGACTTGACATTTGAAACACCCGAGTGATCAGTATAAAACTCAGTTAGACATTTCACATGGACCCATAAACCAAGGTCTTCAAGAAGGGATTTTAAAAGATATATCCATACTTTAAACGAGGTATACTGCTGCAAACTCTCCAGCTCAGAGCAGCCAATTTGTGACTAGCACTTATCCCAAACGTAGTGATAGATTGCAAACATCTGCGTATCAATGGAAAGCTGTGGGAAAATACTTTCATTTACATGTGCTACTTTTCAAATTTGAGCAAGAAACAACACAGCTATGGTGATTGAAAGGCAACTAACTTACTCAAGAGAAGAGATTAGTCCTTGTTGACCTCGTTTGAAGCATAACTCTTCATCGGACCATTGGATCTTTGCGACTTTGGGCTTGTTACAAAGATTTCTTCCAATATTTAAAATGCTATGGTTGATCTTCAAACTTGGTCAAGGCTGGACCCTAATGTGTTACTCACAAAGCGATTTCATGTGCTGGCTGAAAATGGCACAATTTCTCTCTCGTATCAAGTATTCGATCTGGTGGAGAGAAATAGCCTTGGACCAACGAGCATGTGGGACTGAAAGGGCATGAGTTGTGCTGTAGGATTGTTTTTGAACCACTCAAAATGATGGGTTACATATAGAGCTAGAGCCTGGGCAAGTCAGCCCTCCCACAAGCCACACCATTACGCCATGGAGACTAAGGCTCACACACTAGAGTCCATAATCTCATAGAACGGAGAAAACCAGCCTAGAAATCAGGCTGAACAATCACACATGGCCAAAGCGCATGTACCATAGTAAAACATCAATGTCTTTGGTAGAGCGGGCTGCCATGGTGAGAGCCTCTGGAGTGATGTCAGGTCTGGAGACCTGGACTCTCCAACTGACGCATACTCTTGGTGAGTGCCCTCATGGGTCTTGGTGTGCAACGCCCTGAGCCCATCCACTACTGGAACCTCCGCAACAAGACTCTTCTTAATCTGAGACATCTTCATATCCTGATTCTTGAAAATTACGGCCGTCTGCTCCGTAAAGATGACCGTCATGTTGTGGTCCATGATTTTGGACACTTACAAGAGGTTTTCTACACAAACCGCATGTAGACAATGTTATCAAAATTCAACCGTTTGTAACTAGTATTAACGTTGATGGTGTTACATATTACCCCGTGCCATGCTATGGACTTGCCCTTTTCTAAGTGATGACTCTAGACCCTTGAAAAGTGCATGTTTGCATGCATGGATGAATGTTTCAGAAACTACAGGAAATGCTGGACCAGCTGCAATTCGAATTGCAGTAATCAGCTAATGATTGAGGGAGTTATGGACCGTCAAAGCTGTTGGATCTGGAGGAGAGAGGGAGCCTTGGAGCAGAGAGCATGTGGGACTAGAAGGGCATCATTTGTGCTGAAGAATGGTTGTTCTATTACTCAAAATGATGGAGTACATATAGAGCTAGAGCTTGGGCAAGTCAGCCCTCTCACAAGCCACACCACTTAGCCATGGAGGCTAAGGCTCACACACTAGAGTCCATAATCTCACACAAGGGAGGAAATCAGCCTAGCAATCAGGCTGACCACTCACACACGACCTAGAGAGCTAGAGAATGCTCTCATGGCACACTCCTAGTAGTCACATAACCCACAAACCCATGGAGAATCGTCATGTGTCCATGGCTAGCACACAAGNCTGAGGTGGTGGATGCGACTGAGGTGGTGGATGCGACTGAGGTGGTGGTTGCGACTTGTTGGATCTTGAGGAGAGATAGAGCCTTGGAGCAGCGAGCATGTGTGATTGGAAGGGCATCACTTGTGCTGAAGAATGGTTGTTCAATCACTCAAAATGATGGAGTACATATAGAGCTAGAGCTTGGGCAAGTCAGCCCTCTCACAAGCCACACCACTTAGCCATGGAGGCTAAGGCTCACACACTAGAGTCCATAATCTCACACAAGGGAGGAAATCAGCCTAGCAATCAGGCTGACCACTCACACACGACCTAGAGAGCTAGAGAATGCTCTCATGGCACACTCCTAGTAGTCACATAACCCACAAACCCATGGAGAATCGTCATGTGTCCATGGCTAGCACACAAGGATCTCACCTCACCTAAAAAGTAAGGAGAGGTACCTTTATCCTAGTCAGCACACTCTGACAAGGCAATCCTAGGACCAAGGACCTTTCTGGATGTTTCTCCCATCAGGACTTGACCCTGGACCTCTTGCCTTTTTCTTTTCTCAGGCTAGGACATGGAGCCATCGCCCATGGTCACCCGGATATCGACGGTCGATGACCCTGGAAACTACGAAAATTCATATCTCCCAATCCAACCGTTGAATCGGCCTCAAACTTGGACCGTAGACATTTTGCCACATGATCTTTCCAGTGATGAAGTTGGATTAACAATCGGAGCAGGCATCTGGTACTTTCCTGGAACTTGCTCTTGTGAACCTCAAAACTGAGCCAGATGGCTCCCTTCCCAACAATCTCCCACTTTGCCGCAGTCAGAGTGGACTGAGTCCACATGCCTTCATGCAGAATTGCTGCTTCTCACGGGTCACTGGCTTGGTGCAGAAATGAGCAATCTGCTTGCTGGTTGGAGTAAACTCTAGCTTGACAATACCCTCCTGTACCATGTGCCTGATCAAATGATATGCGATATCAATGTGCTTGGTGCGTACATGGTGCTTAGGATTATTGGCGAGAGTGATTGTGCTCTGGTTGTCAACGCGTATAGGAACTGGAACTGCTGCACTCCCACTCATCTCTGCCATAAGACGCTGAAGTCAAACTGCTTCCTTCGCTCCAAAGTTTAGAGAGACGTACTCAGCTTCTGTGCTTCAGGTGGCCACGACCACCTGCTGCTTGCTGCACTAGCTGATAGCTCCAGCATTCATGAGGAACACATGTCCTGAGATGGATTTACGATCCTCAGGGTTTGAAGCCCAATCTGCGTCTGTGTAGCCTATGATACTGTTGTCGTTGCCGTTGTAGGTGATGGCGATGTTGATGGTTCCATCAAGGTAGCAGAAGATCCGCTTCACTGCCTTCAGGTGCTCAGGTCCGGGATTTGCCATGTGCTGGCTCACAGCGCTAATATCATGTGCAAGGCTCGGCCTAGTTGCCACCATCAGGTACATGAGGCTACTGATGGCGCTCTGGTACTTCTGTCGCTCACCTGCATTCACTTCTCCATTAAAGCTCACGAGGTACTGACGCGTCTCGAGCAGCGTACCGATGGGTTTTGCCTCTGCCATGCGAAACCGCTGCAAAATATCCTTAATGTAGCGGCTCTGCTGCTGTGAGAGAGAGCGTGACTTGCGGTTACGCGTGATCTGTTTACCGAGGAAGTATGATGCCTCCCCGAGATCAGACATCTGGAAGCGCTCCTGCATGGCTTCGTTGAACTCCTACAATGCAGACATGCTGGTGGAAAGGAGGAGCATGTCATCCACATAGACAATGATGATGAGGATCTCATGCTCATGCTGCCAACGATACACGCTGTAGTCACATTCGTTGCGCTCAAACACCATGCATTGCAACGCCGCATCCAACTTCTAGTTCCAAGCACGCGACGCTTGCTTGAGGCCATACAGCGACTTCTACAGCTTGCAAACCAGGTGCTCCTGGCCATCCATGATGAACCCCTCCGGCTCCTCCATGTAGATCTCCTCCTCCAAGTCACCATTCAAGAATGCCGTCTTGACATCCATGTGGTGAACCTCGAAGTCCTGAGCTGCTGCATAAGAGAGGAGCGTGCGCACAGAGGCAAACTTTGCAACAGCGACAAAAGTTTCTGTGTAGTCGATGTCCTCTTGCTGCGAGTAGCCCTTGGCGACCAGCCTCGCCTTGTACTTTTCCAAGTTACCATCTTCTCCCTGCTTCTTATTGAACACCCACTTGCACTTGATCACCTTACGTCCAGGTGGACGCTCAGTGAGCTCCGATATGCCGTTCTCCACCTGCGACTGTATCTCTTGCTGGACGGCTTGCGCCCAATCTGCTGCATTCGGCGTTGCCATGGCCTCCTTGTATGACGTTGGCTCATCTGAATCTGCTGCAACTGCAACATTCATCAGTTCTAGTTTCTACAGCATCCAGAAATGGCCGCGCTCACCAGGCTTGTAATGCACCCTAAGAGGAGTCCTACGACCTGGTGCTGGAGCGTTAGCGTGCGCCTGGCGCGGTGCTACTGGCACAACTGCTGCTGGTGGTAGTGCTCCATCTCCCTCCTCTGTTTCTGCCAATGAGGCTGTTGTATCTGCTGCATCAGACGCGGGAGAGTAGAGTGATTCTCCTACTGTCACAGTAGAGGATGGATCGGGAGAGACTGGGTCAGGAAGGATTTCTGCTCCCATTGTCTCGTTTGCCGCTGGTTCTGCTGCCTCTTCACACACAATGTTGGTGCCAATGACGTTGCTCTCGATGAAGACGACATCCCAGGAGATGATGCCGTGGCCTGCATCCCTCTCGTAGAGGCGATAGGCCTTGCTTGCCACGTCGTAGCCAATCATCAGCAACTGCGCACCCTTCGTGTCCCACTTTTGCCGCTTCTCCTTTGGCACGTGCATGTGCGCCAAGCTGCCAAACGCGCGAAGATGACCAACGCTCGGCTTCTTGCCAAACCCACCTTGTACGGCGTCATTTGCTCCAGGGCGTTGGTTGGACTGCGGTTCTTGATGTAGACCACAGTGCTCACGGCTTCAGCCCAGAAGTCGTAGGTCAGCCGGGCCGCGTGCAGGATGGAGCGCGCCGACTCCACAATGGTACGGTTGGCGCGTTCTGGTACCCCGTTTTGCTGCGGCGAGTATGGCGCGGTACGCTGTGCCTTGATGCCAGCTTCTGCGAGGTAGTCCTGGAACTCCTTGCTTAGGTATTCTCCACCGCGATCGCTGCGCAGCGCCTTGATCTTCTTGCCAGTCTGGTTCTCCACCATGGCCTTGAACTCCTTGAACCTGTCAAAGCACTGGTCCTTAGAGGAAAGGAAGTACACAGCAGCGTAACGGCTGAAATCATCAATGAAGGTGAGAAAATACCTAGAGCCTCCAAAGCTCTGGGTCTGCATCGGTCCGCACAAGTCCGTGTGGACCAGCTCCAACACCTCTTTTGCACGCTCCCCTGCTCCAGAGAACGCCTCGAGATGCTGCTTCCCCTCCAAACACCCGATGCATAACTGTTACTCAAAGTTAGAGATGGTAGGCAGGTCATGCACCATCGGCTTTGCTTGAAGCTACTGCAAGGCGCGCATGCCGATGTGGCCGTAGCGCGCATGTCAGATCTCGCCATCTGTCGCCTGCACCACTTCTGCAAGACTCTGCTCACGCGGGATCTTCGTCGTCCCCAGCAGGCGGTACATGTCGCCTTCCTTCACCGACCTGGCCAACTCCTCTCCTGTATCCTTGTTGAGGATGTAGCCATAGTCATCATCGAAGACAACGCGCAGTCCTGTGTTTGTAAGAGAGGAGACTGAGAGGAGGTTGAAAGCAGCATCAGGTTCATATAGCACGCCATGGAAAACTCCCACTTCAATATCACGTGGGATCTCCAACCACATCTCCACAATCCCAATCCCCTGAGCATACAACACCCGATCATCACCCAAAGCAATCCGACGGGGGGGAATGGAGAGCTGCTGCGTGAACCTCTCCTTGTGGTACGTCAGACTCTTGGTACACCCCAAGTCCTTGTACCACGCCAGATCCGCCTTTTCCTTCTGCGACATGTCAGACTTTGCCATGAAGAGGCGGTCGCGCACCTCCTTGGCGACGTTCATGTTGCCAAAATGGCGCACGCTAGTCTGGTTCTACTGTTGGTGCTACTACTAGCGTTGCTGTGACTGCTGGTGCTGTTGCTGTGGAGATTGCTGCTTTTGCTGCTGCTGCTGCTGCTCCTTCTGGTCCCTCTTGAACTTGAAGCACTCTTTCTTGTAGTGGCCCTCTTTTTGGCAATAGTGGCACTTGCCCTTCTTCTTACCTCTCTGCTGCCCGGACTACTGCTGGTGCTGGTTGCGTGAGCCCATGGCCATGAAAGCTGCTTCAGTGCTACTGCTGCCGCCATTACGCTTTGCTGCATTGCGACGCAGCTCCACCTGCACCAAGTGTGTGCAGATGAAGTCGAGGTCGAGAGTTGGCTGGCACTCTAACGTCTCTCGCACCGTGTCGTAGCTGGTTGGGAGTCCCCTCAGCAAGAAGAGGATGAAGCGCGTTTCTTCCACAGGGTTGCCGGCCGCTCTCAACATCTTTGCCAGCTCCTTTGCCCTGTCCAGATAGGCCTCCATCCCTTCACCACCCTGCATTTTCAGCGCCATCATCTTTTCCTCCAAAAGCATGAGGAATACAGGCTCCTTGCTCTCATAATTCTTGCACAACGTGTCCCATCCCTCCTTTGCAATGGCCTTGTCCCTCACGTACTGAAGATGCGGGTTGGAGATGGTGTTGACAAGCAACCTGTAGACCTGCCTATCCTTCTTCTTCCACTCCTCATACGCCGCTGGTACAGTTGCAGAAGAACCCGCATCAGCTACACCCTTTTGCGGCGTCTTCCCTGCCACCACCTCTGCTGCGGTGATGCCTTTTGCCTTTGGAGGCGGAGCGCGCTCGTCGCCGCTCACCACCTCCCACAAGCCCCTCTCCTCCAAAAGGAGGCGGGTACGGATCTTCCAAAACGTGAAGTTGGCACGTCCTTCCAGCCTCTCCAAGGGCTGGGCTGCTGTTACCACTCCTGCTGCTGCCATTTTGAGCCTTGGTGATGCTCAGCGCTGCCCTTGAGTGGAGGCGCTACCCCTGCTTCTGCTGTTGCTTCAGCCAGAAATCTGTCTAACAGAAAATGGACTGTAGAGGCCAGCAGACTGGGAATTTTGAAACACGGATTCCACCACTGGAAAATTCAGCTCAAAAACTTTCAAATCCACCCATAAAACAGAGTCATCAACAGGGGATTTTAAAAGATATGCCCTTTTGAAAACAGGGTATGCTTCTGCCCCTACTCCAGCTCACACCAGCCAGCTTGTAAACGGCGTTTCTCCCAAACGTAACAATGGAATGCAATCATTTTTGCACCAATGGAAAGCTTAGGAAAAATAATTAAATTCGTATGTGCTACTCTCTAAATTTGACAAAGAAACGAGAGAGGTATGGTCATCACAAGGCGGCAGTCTTACTCATAGAGAAGAGTGTAGCCGTGACCGACCTCGTTTTGAGCATAACTCACAATCCGATCGTTGCATCTTCATGATCTTGAACTCGTTGGAAAGCTTGTCTCTTGAACTTGAAAATGCTGTGGTTGATTGTCAAATCCGGTGAAGATTTTTTCCCAACCTGTCACTCTCACAGTGACGACCTGTGCTGGCTGAAAGTGGCAGAACTTGACTCTAATACCAAATGTTGGATCCAGAGAAGAGAGGGAGCCTTGGAGCAGCGAGCATGTGGGACTGGAAGGGCATCACTTGTGCTGAAGAATGGTTGTTCAATTAATCAAAATGATGGAGTACATGTAGAGCTAGAGCTTGGGCAAGTCAGCCCTCTCACAAGCCACACCACTTAGCCATGGAGGCTAAGGCTCACACACTAGAGTCCATAATCTCACACAAGGGAGGAAAGCAGCCTAGCAATCAGGCTGACCACTCACACACGACCTAGAGAGCTAGAGAATGCTCTCATGGCTCACTCCTAGTGGTCACATAACCCACAAACCCATGGAGAATCGCCATGTGTCCTTGGCTAGCACACAAGGATCTCACCTCACCTAAAAAGTAAGGAGAGGTACCTTTATCCTAGTCAGCACACCTTGACAAGGCAATCCTAAGACCAAGGACCTTTTTGGATGTTTCTCCCATCACTTCTTGACCCTGGACCTCTTGCCTTTTTCTTTTCTCAGGCTAAGGCATGGAGCCATCGCCCATGGTCACCCGGATATCGGCGATCGATGACCCCGAAAACTTTGAAAATTCATATCTCCCAATTCGACCGTTGGATCGACCTCAAACTTGGACCGTAGACATTTTGCCACCTGATATTTCCATTGGTGAAGTTGGACCGACGATAGGAGCAGGCATTTGGTAGTCTGTCCCAATGAGCAGGCATCTGGTAGTCTGCTGGCCGTCCGGGTTTGAACGACAGACTTGGTACGGGCTGGAAAATTTATCTGGCGATTACCTTTTTCAACTCCCACCACGCACACCATGGCCAAGGCGTCCCTTGGGGGATGCTAGAAGTAATATCCCATGGTTCATTGGAGCCATGTGTACTTTGGAATGGCGGTCTGATGCTTCATTGGGGTCCAAGGCGTTTTGGGCGCCCGTCACTCACGCTAGTACTCTGTAAGGAGTAAAGACTCAATGATGCACTGCGAATCGCGTATCGGGCGCGATTGGTGTATTGGAAAGCTTATAATGGAGTAAATCGTGCGCAGTTTGGTGTGTTGGAAAGATTATAACTAGCATTTTAACATTGCTGATGTGGTCTGTGATCCCCAAAATTGATCCCCAGCTCTTAGAACATTGGATGTTGCTAAATTCGGTCAAAACTCTGCTCACATAATGTGCGACGACCAGAAATCGCACAATTTGTCTAAGATTGTTGCCCAAAATAGCTGTGAACCTCAAAATGTGGTCAGGCCACGTTGGAACCACATTTTCAACACATGGTGATGAACTTGTCTCCCTTGCGTTGTGTATAGACAAGACTGCTGTTGGCACACCAGAAGTGACATTGAAGGATCCCAATGGAGATAAACCCTTTCTTCTCCCTTGAATTATGGTGGTTTATGCAAGAGTAAAGCTTGTAGGCTGTGCACTTGAGCATTGCCCCTCCCTTGGTCGTGGACATGCTCTCACCCATCGGGTTTGTCAACTCTTTCTTACCCTTTTTCTTTTGTCTTGTTCCTGGCCCCATTACCTTCGTCTTCCTTTTTAGGAACCCTACACTTGTCTACCCAGTGTCCCAGCTTGCCACAGTTATGGCATTTCCCATGACGTTTTGAACCATTTCCTCTACCAAGATTACCTTATCCTCCACCACTACTGCTTTTGTTGCCACTCTAACCAGAAGAGGAGTTGTAGCAAGGACAATGGTACAGTGCAGTATATGCCAAAGTATTGGTCTCATTGCCACTACAACGCATGGCCTTGTTGTGTATGTTATTGGACACTACTTGATACGTTAGCTCCTCCTCCTTCTAATGGCCCAAGATGGTCATTAGAGGTCCTACCTTTCAGGGATCATGGCTTTCATGTTGGTGTTAATTTCCCAATTCATCTGGGTCACTTGTTGCAGCACTTGTCTAGAATCCACTAGGAATACTAAAATCGACTCTCTTTTGCTCATTGTCATCCTTATGAGTTTTTCACGGATGAAGAGAGTAGACCCTAAGCCTCTTATTGGTGCACATGTAGAAGCTTTTTACATGTTTTAATACATGTGTGATGCACAGGAAACGGGAATTTTCTCACTCATGAATTGAAGTTACAAGGTTGGCCAGCGCCATGTCATTTGTAGCGCTCTATACTTCATACCCAGAGTCATCTTCTGATGGTTCAACCTCTTTTCCAAGGTCTTTTAGTGGTTCAAATTCCATTCTCTCTCATGACAATCTCAAAATTCCATTTCCACAAGAAAAAACCTATCCTTTTGTACTTGACATGCCAGTGTTGACCCAGTCAAGACTGAATGTTGTTGGTATCGTCATAAAACATCTCTGCCTCTATGCTTCTTGGCTTGGTTGAGGCCGATGTAGGCTGACGTAGGCTGTTCATTGTCACCACTTTATAAGATGTAGATCCGTTGCTTACCCCTTTGCTGTCGATTGCCTCAATGAAGAGAAGAATGCACTCTAGCGAACCCAAGATCCTGCCTCCAAGGGCAATGCTTTTATGGTTATGGTCCAAGGGTCGTACCCCCAAGGGAAAATATTGTCCTTGGACCTTGTTCACTAAGTGCAAGCACCCGCTACTGGAGCTCATGGAGCATATGGAGCTTATGGAGCTGATGCGCACTCCAAACCAACGAGTGCCAGAGAGTACCTAGAATTGTGCCTTACAAGTAGTCAGTGTGCGCCTATTACCCTTTGTCAACCTTGCAAGAAACAGACTAGAAAGCTGGGTCGACATAATGGAACTTGTCGTTTCCTCCTAGTATTTCAACTCAGAAGAGACATCTCTTCCTCTATTACTGTTCCATGCTGAGCACTTTATCTGAATCACTGGCTTGGACTATGCCCTTAGTACCTGGTCACTGTTGCGCGGGGAGCTAACTCTTGGGGCTTAGATCAATATACGGTGTTGTAATGTCTGTCTTCGTTAAACAACTCTGCTAGGAGTCTCTAAGGTGAGAACTGTAATGAACCATAGGCTACTAACAAGTACTTGTAGCCCTAGAGCCAGCCTGTAGCATAGGCACGCACTGGTTCCTTAGATGAGCCGTTTGAGAGGCAATCACCATGACATCATCCCTTGTGTCTACAGGTACTTTCTATGACTGCCAAATGGTGCTAGCCACCATGAAGGACCTTGGAATGTTTAGAGGTATCTCCGAGAACCTTCTCGTTCCAATTTTGGTCACAAAAAAGTAAAAGTCATTTTAACGTGATCTGACCTCGTGACCTCTGACTTCACAATTTTACTCTAGGACAACTAAGCCATGTGGAGTTTTTTTTGCTAGAGTCTGCTGTGTATACTATCCAGCTTAAACGAGTGGGATTTGCTCCAAAGAGCAATACATGAATTGTCTATGTCAACGAGACTTAGGGGACTTACTCCAAGGGAGTAGTAGTATGCCTAGTCCGTCTTGTTCTTGTCCAAACTTTAACTACGGAGAAGTGGCATATCAGATGAATTATAGGCACGCTCGCTGTCATCATGTATGTTAACTATTTCCTACCCTTTCCATTGCCTTCCTTCTTACCACCCTTACCTCCATCTTCTTTCTTGCAAGCCCTACACTAAGGTGCCCAGTGTCAATGCTTGCTATAGTTGTGGCACTTCCCCGAACGCTTTCACAACCTCCATTACCTCTCCGTCCACCACAATAGTATTCGTTGCGACTCTAATTAGAGGAGGATTTGCCATCAGGACCATCGTATTGTGCTATATATGCCAAAGTATTGACCTCACTACCACTTTGGTGCATGGCCTCGTTACACACGTACTTGGACACCGCCTCATACATCAGCTGCTTCGACTTCAAAGCATCCAAGACGATTATCAAAGGACCCTAGCTTTCAGGTAGCACTATGAGTAGGATCATGGCTTGCATGTTGGTGTCAACTTGCCAGTTCATCTATGTCACTTGTTGTAGTAGTCCTTCAAAGTATACTAGAGTAGTCCATTCTCTTGTGCTCACTCTCATCCCAATACGTTGTGAAGAATGAGGAGGTGATGAGCAAGAACCATTGATTGGTGCACATGTGAAAGATGTTTACAAGCTTTCGATGCATGTTTCATGCCGTGGAGTTAGGCATGTCGTGACTCATGCACTGAGGTCACAAGGATGGCAAGCTCCTCATGAGTTAGCATCATTGGACTCATCACATTTCTCCTCTACTACTCTGCTTCTTCGCTTTGTTCAGGTTGATGAAGGTTGATGTATGCTATTGTCTACTACCGGCCTACAAGGGACAGATTCCTTTCTTGTCCCTCTTCCATTCATCATCTGCAAACAGAGAACAATGCACGCTAGCAAACAAAAGGTCATGCCTCGAAGGGCAAAGCCTATCCTGGTTAAGGCACAAGGATCACACCTCCAAGGGCAAAGCTTGTCCTTCGCCCTTGTTTGCTTAGTGCAAGCACCGATTGTGGGAGCTGATTCAGCAAATGGAGCACATGGAGATGTAGCAAATGCTTTCTATAAGAGAGAGAGCATGGGAAAATGCAAAAACTCATGCCTTACAATGAGTCAGCATGGGCCCGTAACCTTTTCTCAATCAACACAAGGCAATGGACTAGAAAACAAGGTTGACACAGTGGCACTTGCCGTCTACTCCTAGTATTTCAACTAAGAGGAGATAACACCCTTAGAAACACGGTTGAATACTGAGTAGTTCATACGAAGTGCTTACTTGTATTGTGTCCTTGACACCTATAAATGTTTGCACGAGGTCCTCACTCCAAAAGCTTTGACCAACCAATGTGTCTTTAGTGTCTATCTTAAGTGACAAATGTGGAAGGATCTTCAAAGTTACGAAGTATAATGAAGCTAAGGCAATTGACAAGTAGTTTTATGTATAGAGCCAACGTTTAGCCTAGGCACAAAGTGGCTCCTCAAATGAGCTACATTGAGAGTAATGTGGATTGCATCATCCCTCCTGACTACATGGCGTTCTCCAGAACCGCCAAGTGGCGCCAGTTACCAGGAATTACCTTGGAGTATTTAGAGATATCTCTGATAACCTTTGTGTCCCCCGTTTGGTCACAAGGAAAACAATCTACGGGGGCGGGGATTGACCAACTCACCTCTTGCTCTAGAGTATACTTCTGGAACGTCCAAGGCACAATGCGTTGTCATAAGTAGTGTTGTTTGGCTAAACTATCCACTTTAGACAAAGGGGCCTTGCTCCAAAGGAGCTGTGCATGTCTTATCTATTTGGTCCAGACTTAGTGGACTTACTCCAAGGAAGCAATTCATGCCTAGTCCATCCTCTACCTGTCCAAACATGAGCTTTGCATAAGGCACATGTAAAATCAGCACATAGCTTCTATAAGGTTCAGCCTGGTTGCCAGCATAAGGTATATGCGACTCATGATGGTGCTCTGGTACTTCTACCACTCAATTGGATTTACTTCTCCATTGAACGTCACAATATACTGACGCATCTACAATGGCATGAGGATGGGTTGGATTTCGCCATACCAAACCAGTTTAAAATATTACTGATGTAAGGACTATATTGCAGCAAGAATGAACATGATTTTAGTTCACCCATTATGTGGATGCCAAAGAAGTACCATACCACACTAAGATCACACATGTGGAAGAGCTATTGTATGCTCTCCTAGAACTCCTGTAGTATACACATGGTGTTGGAAAAGAGGAGCTTTTTATCCACATAGTCAATGATGATGAGGACCTCATGCGCTTGCTACCAGTAGTAGACACTAAAGGCACACTTGTCACACAAAAACCCCAAGTTTTAGAGCACCACAGCCAACTTTTGGTTCTAAGCATGCAAAGCTTGCTTGAGGCCATACAGCAAATCATGGAGCTTACAACCCAAGTTCTCCTGGCGAGCTATGGCGAATCCCTCTACTTTCTTTGTGTAGATCTCCTCCTCCAAGTCACCATATAAGAATTTGGTCTTGACATCCATGTGGTGGATCTCAAAATCCTCACCTATTGCCTATGCGAGGAGAGTTTGCACAAAAACAAACTTTGCAACAAGAGAAAAAATCTATGTGAAATCGATGCCTTCCTTCTAAGAGTAACCGTTTGTGACCGCTCTCACCTTGTAATTTTTCACGATGCCATCTGCTCCTCGCTTCTTCTTGAACACCCACTTGCACTTGAACACCTTTTGCCATGGTGAACCCTCAGTCAGCTCCCACGTGCCATATTCCAGTTCCAATCATACCACCTCATGTATAGCTTGCACCCAATAAACTACATGTGGTATAGCCATAGCCACCTTATACGACGTTGGATCATTTGATTCAGTAAAAACCGCAAAACTCATATGTCCTTATTTCTACAACATCCAAAAATGGCCATGCTCACCAGGGTTGTAACGTACCCTAAGAGGGTGCGCTACAACCTTTGTGCTTGGGCATTAGCAGACGGCTAACGCGGTACGCCTGGCACAACTGCGTTTGCAAGTTGTGTTACATCTCCTTCTTCCTGTGCTTCGACCAATGAGGCCGTTCTATGTCTTACATTTTACATGAGAGAATATAGTGGTTCTCCCACTGTCAAAGTAGAGAAGGGCTATGATAGACTAGGTCAAGAAGAGTGTCTACTCTCACTACCTTCTCAGCTACTAGTTTTTCTATTTCGTCATAAATAGTTTTAGTGCTGATGACCTTGTTATCCTTGAAGGTGACATCCTTGGAGATGATGACATGGCCATTATCCCAATCACAGATAGCATACGCTTTAGTTGTCACATCATAGCCGATAATTAGCATATATGCACTCTTTGCATCCCACTTCTGCCATGTGTCCATGGACACGTGCATGTGTGCCAAGCTTCCAAACACACGTAGATGACCGACGGTTGGCTTCATGCTATATAACACCTTGTCTAGTGTCATTTGCTGTAGTGTCTTGGTCGGAATGTGGTTCTTGATGTACACGATAGTGCTCACTGCTGTGACCCGCAAGACGTAGGTGAGCTAATCCGCGTAAAGCATGGAACATGCCAACTCAACGATGGTCTGGTTGGCGTGTTCTACTTTACGTTTCTGTTGCACTGAGTAGGGTGCCATATACTACGCCTTGATTCTAGCTGTTGCAAGGTGTCCAGAAACTCCTTGCTTAGACGCTGAAAAACTGCCATTCCGCACGCCCAAGTGCAGCACTAGAAGTGCCGACAAGCTACAAGAAAGGAGAGAATCCGCTCCGACGGATCTGGTGACTCAAGGATTGCTTGGACCGTAAAATGGACGATTTTCGCCCAACGGTGACAAGTTGGTGAATCCGGTGGAAGCTGTGCCGGAATCGGAAAAGTATCGAGGGAGATATGCCCTTCCAAAGTTGGGTTTTGCGCAGCGGCTGTGGGAGCCTGTTGCGACTCGAAATCTTGTGGATAATCGACCGTACCAAGTAACAAAAGTACCATCAAGAGATTTTGCTCCGGAAGGTCTGTCGAGGCGTCTGGTGGATAATCCGCCAGATCCTGTATTACAATTTGTTTGTGAGGGACTTGGCCTAAATTCAGGCTTGCCTAAATTCAGGCTCGGCGTCCAAAACTGAGTAGTACGTTCTGTTACTCGGGGACAGTCAAAATTGTGCCTACAGGTCCACGGGCACATTTCAGACCTCGTCACACCCCATCACCAACCTCGACCCAAAATCGAGGATGTACATGGAAATAGTGTAAGGGGTCCACACATCACGTACAATGGGATCTGTGCCTTGGAAAAGGCGTTTCGCACGTGAAGAAAGGTGCCACGGCGTGTGGCGGCCTAAGGCTTCTATGGTGGACGAGAACTGCGCTTTGGCAAGTGTAACTTGAGCTATGCTTGGCCAAACTACATGTGGTTTGGTGTATTGGAAAGCTCATGACTAGCCGTATACGTGTTGTGATCATGTTCATGCACAAAAAACAATGCAAAACAACGTTACTCCCTTCCCAAAAGTGACTTTATCTAATTGCGTGCTCACATAGCATGAGATGACCACAAAGCTCACCTTGAGTCTCACATGTGCCCACAACACAAGACGCAAACTACTAAAGATGATCAGTTAAACTTTGGGACCAGACCATGCGGATTGCGCCTGACAAAGGGATATGAGCCCACATGTCTGATAGCCTCCCATGTTCACGTCTTCTCTAGTGTATGGGATCGTCATTTTGGACGCCGCCATGAAGTTTTGAGAACTTGTTGGAGTAGCAGCGGCGCACATGGTGCAAAAGGAGACAAAGCCCATTCAAAAGAATGTAGGCTGACTAGGCTTTGGGTTATGGAGGTGGCAGTCCGAGCTGTACCTATCGCATAATGGGCCACTAGACGTTGTATTGGGAAATGAGGTGCTTGCGGAGGCGACTGCTACGGACGCAGAGAAGCAGGCCTTAAAAAAGATGAATACGGATGCTCTCATGCTCATGGTGCCTTGTCAGCTGAGTCGTAATGCAGCTACTTTGAAGGCTGCAAGATGCCAGCCAAAGCTTGGTAAAAAACTTAGTACCATCCACCAATCAAAGTTGCTCCCAAACAAAACATTTGCAATGAAGCGGCTCTTCAGAGTGATAATCGAGGAGGGAGATGATTTCATCTATACCATGCAGCAGATCAAGCGCCTTGTAATTCAATGATGTAGGGTGGAAGACTGATACGCAACTACAATCGATGGCCCTCCTCATGACCCTACCTGACCGTTTTGGTCTATGCATTACCATCCTTCGAGGATGATCAGAGGAGAAGCTCACCTATGGCACGGTTGTACTGTACATCCGTAACAAGGCGTAGCGCTAGAGCTATTGGGAGTCCTCATCTTCCTCATCCACCCTTGTTACCAAAACACGAGGTGGCAGAAGCGGGGGCAAAGGAAGCGGCGGAATAGGCGGCGACAAGAAGGGCACCAAGAAAGGTGTTGGCAAGGAGGACCACTGGGCCCGTGAGTACCCGAAGGAGACAAAGGCTAGCAGCAAGAACACCAACGGCAGGTTACTCCTCAACGGCAACAAGAACCACTTCCTGAAGAAGGCCAACAGGTAGTACCTCGATTCCGAGGCCGAGGAGCATACTGAGGTCGAGAAGGTGGGGTTCCTCACCTATGAGAAGTCCTCCAAGTTGATGGTAGTCGCGAACGACAAAGTCGAGACGGCGGTCTGCCACGACGACGTGGAGGTGGAAGGTGTAGTGGTAAGGAGGAGCTGTACACAATCCGTGATGTGCAGCACATCCTTCGCCTGTCTGACATTTTGATTGTCAGTTGCTTGAGAGACAAAGGGTACAAGGTGCTCTTTCGCAAGAAAGGCATAGTGGTGCTGATTGACGGCCACGGTGAGGTTGAGTTGGAGGTAAAGCGCGAGGACGGTCTCTACATTGTGTAGACCAAGGTGGTTCCCGTGGCATTGGATGCTGCAAACTCACAAGAGCGCATCGTCACCATGGCCAAGAGAGGAAGGGCTGATCTAGAGCTCTCGCACGCGCAACTCTCAATAATATGGCAAAGCGTGACATGGTGTGTGGCCTTGTTATTGACAGTGCAGTAGACGTAGCAGCATGTAGCAGTGCACAAAAACAACGAGCCATCGATTTTGGGCAAGGCGCGATGTAAGCCGTTCAACAACAACAAGGCTCACATAAAGGACATGCTAGAGGTCGAGCATGTGTACAAACCATTCAAAACACCATGAATAAATGGCTTGAGAAACTTCGTCACCTTCATTAATGCCTGTAGCAGAAAACTCTACGTGTACTTCATGAAGCAGAAAGGCGAGGTCCTAGATCGACAGAAGGACTACGTCACAGCAGTGGAGGAGAAGACTGGCCAAAAGGTAAAAGCGCTACGTAGCAATAATGGTGGAGAGTATGTGGGCCGGTGCGGGTGGATGGAGCAGCAAGGTATCGAGTGGGAACCCACTATGCCGTACCTGCCACAGTCCAATTGAGTGGTAGAGCGGGCCAACGAGACGCTCCTCAACATGGTGAGGACCATGCTTGTGGATGCGGGATTGTTACGAGGGTTGCAAAAAGAGGCTATGCATACTGTGAGCTATACCATCAACATCAGCCCAACTGTAGTGATGAAGGGTAACGGCGGCTGGAAGACATCGTTGCAGGTTTGGAGTTGGCGCAAGCCAAACATGGCGCACCCGAAGGTGTCCGGGTGCAAGGCATATGCGATGGTGTAGGCAACGCAAGCAGGCAACAGAAAACTAGAACCGCGGGCAGAGCCATGCTTGTTCCTTGACTATGAGAGTGCACAAAAGATTTATTAGCTCAGGGACCCGTGCACATAAGAGATCATCTATGGTGTCGAGTTCGAGGAGTAGCAGAGCTTCAATAGCAGTACCTGCGATATGAATGTCGGGAACAGTCCAAATCAGGAGGAGTGCTTCTAGCTACTTGACTACAAGGAGGAGCGAGCAGATGCAGAGATCGATGATGCACCATCAGAGTACGATGGTACAGCAGCTGTTGCAGTCGACACTAAGGACTCCAATAACAATGTAGCTGGGCTGAAGATCCCATGGAATGATCCGTCCTAGGAGGCACTATTGGTGCCAGAGCGCACTCCCGGGAAAGTTCGCGTTGAGCATCAGAGAAAATCTTCCAGACGTGTCGCCCATCCACTTGATGGTTCACCGGAGTGGGAGGGATCATTGGGACGCCGTCCGTTTGATGATTCAGTGGAGTGGACAGAGTCAAAAGGATTGCAGCAGAGCAATGAGATACCACCAAAATTGTCGCATCGCAGGAAGATACAGCGGAGAGCAGAGAAGTGTTTCGATGCAGGCACCGGTTGAGAAATTGGCATGAAAATGTGCATGCTGGCTGCATCAATGGAACCAAAAACCATGCAAGAGGCGCTTGCACGGCTAGAGGGGAAGTAGTGGCACGCTGCTATCAAGTCGGAGTTGATGTCCATTGCTAAAAAATGACACGTGGGAGCAAGTTGACTGGCCGACAGACACGAAGGTCATTGGCCCCAAGAAGGTCCTCAACACCAAGTTCACAAAAGAAGGTGTGGTGGACAATTGCAAAGCGCAGTTATTTGCAAAGGGGACCGCACAGTGTAATAGCAAGCCCTATAATAAGATGTTTGCAACCGTTGCCAAGTTAACAAGCATTTGGGCAATTCGTGTGCTTGCAGCGGCGAAGGATATGGAACTCCTCTGGATGGAATAAAGATGGCCTCCCTGAATAGCATCATTCACAAAGAAATCTACATGGAGGTGCTGGATGTGGTAGAGGCGCCGGAGGGCAAGGTGTGCAAGCTGCCAAAGTCCTTGTATGGGCCAAAACAAGTGCACCAATGTTGGTATAAAGAGATGGATAGCTTCATCACACAACTCGGCTTCAAGCACTGTGAGGCGGATTACACCGTGTACGTTGGCATAGCAACAAGCTCCATCGGATCGTTGCAATCTACATGGATAATCTTATCTTGTGCTTCTCAAACCTGCCAAGCCAACAGTAGCTAAAAGAGCAGCTGAGCATCAGGTTCCAGATCTCGGGCAAGGGGAGAAGGAGTTCTACCTCGAGTGAGCATTATGCAAAACTAGAGGGCGCACACATTAGAGCTCGGACAGGCCAAATATGTGGCCGAGGTGCTGAAGTGCTATGGCATGGTTGATTGCAAACCATTTTGCAGTCCGGACTCCACGGCTTGTGAAGTAAGTGCGGTAATGGCACTGTAAATACAAGAAGAGTGGAAGGATATGGTAGGGGTGCCATACCAATCGGTAGTGGACAGCCTCATGTGCGTCATGGTGGCAACTCGACCGGACCTTGCCCACGTGGTGTGCCAAGTGAGCAGATGCGTGGCTGATCTAGGGCCACGACACTGGCAGGCGGTCAAGCGCATCTTCCGATACCTACAAGTCATGCGGCAGGAATGCCTAAGGTTCTACGGCAAGGGGTGGGCGGACACCTTGCGACTGGTCTGCTAGAGAGATGCAAACTATGTTAGGGATGCGATAAAAAAAGTCCATGTCCGGCTACATGTTTTTCCTTTGTGGTACAACGGTCTCATGGTGCAAAAGGAAGCACGACTGCGCCGCCACCTCCATAGAAGAAGCAGATTACATTGCGCTGGCTAAGGCGGTCAAGGAGGTACTACGGCTCCGCACGTTGCTCAAGGAGCTGGGCGTGCCGCAACTGGAGCCTACAGTGGTATAAGAGGACAACACCGGCTCCATCTTGCTGAGTGATAACCCAAGGCAACACAGGAGGATGAAGCACATTGACGTGTGTTACCATTACGCACAAGACATGGTCAAGAAATGGCAGGTGGTGCTGCACCAGTGCAGCAAGCAGAACATGCTTGCAAATTACTAGACTAAAGTGGAATCCATCGACCGCCACGCGATGAGCGTGGTTGGAATTGTGATGACCAGCTACAATGGGGGGAATGGCGCTGCGGCAGATGAGTGAGAGCAAGCTGGAGAAGCGGGCATGGCAGGTCAAAGGGGGAAAATGTTGAAATCATGCCCCTTTGCATGCCCAAGTGCGATGCCAGGAGGCACCGACGAGCTGCCAGAAAGAGGCACCTCCGCTCTCGTAGATCTGGTGACTCAAGGATTGCTCGAATCCTAAAATGAATGATCACCATACATTTGACAGGTCGTTGAATCTGGTGGAAGTTGTTTTGCCGGAATCGAAGAAGTATCAAGGGAGATATGGCCTTCTGAAGTTGGGGTATGCGCAGAGCCTCAAGGAGCCGGGTGTGACTCGAAATCTGGTGGATGATTGACCTGACCAAGTAAGAAAAGTACCATTTGGAGATTTTGATCCGGAAGGTCTGTCGAGGCATCAGTTGGAGAATCCACCGGATCTTGTATTGCAGTTTGTTACTGAGGGACTTGGTCAAAACTCTTGCTAGGCGTCTGAAACTCTATACTACGTTTTGTTTGTCCAGGACTTGGTGAAAAAACTGACTGCAGGTCCACGGAGAGGTTTCAAGACTCGTTACAACCCATCACCAAACTGGACTCGAAAGTGGGGAAGGTGCGTGGAAACAGTGCAGGGGACCCATTACGTGCAATGGGATCTGCGCCTTGGGAAAGGTACCTCGCACATGAAGGAATGCGCCACAGCGTGTGGCGGCGTTAGGCTTGTGTGATGGGTGAAACCTACGCTTTGGCAAGCATAACTTGAGCTAAAATTGGCCAAATCGAGCGTGCTTTCATGCGTTGGAAAGCTCATGACTATTCATATACATGTTGTGATCATGTGTATGTGTAGAAAACAATGTGAAATGCCGTTATGCCCTTCGCAAAAGTCAGTGTCTCTAATTGCCCGCTCACATAGTGTAAGGCAACTTGAAAGCTCATGCTTAGTCTCAAATTCGCCCAAAGCAAAAGACATAAATCACTAGAGACAATCAGAAAAACGTCTAGACTGCATCATGCAGATTCGACCTGACAGATACTCTCCACGGTGGTTGTTGCGTGGCGCTTTGATGTTTTTACAAGTCTGGTTCTCCATCATTTCCTCGAGCTCCTTGAATATGTCAAAGTACTTGTCCTTGGAAGCAATAGAATACACAACACTGGAACGACTGAAATCATCAATGAATATGAGGAAGTACCTCAAGCCTCCCAACCTCTCAGTCTACATCGGGCTACACAAGTCCATGTGGACCAGCTCTAAAACCTGTTTTGCATGCTTTCCTGCTCCAAAAAATGGCTTGTGGTGCTGCTTCCAGTCTAAACAGCTAATGCCAAACTGTTGCGCAAAATTGGAAATGGTGGACAAGACACATACCATGTGCTTTGCTTGAAGGTGCTGCAAGGTACACATGCCAATGTGACCATAGGGCGCATGTCATATCTCACCATCTGCTGCCTCCACCACTGTTGCAAGACTTTGCCGACGCGGGACCTTTGTCGCACCAAGCAGGAAATATACATCACCCTCCTTTATTAACCTTGCCAGGTCTTGTTTTGTGTCGTGGTCAAGGATGAAGCTATAGTCAACATAGAAAACAATGCACAACCCTGTGTTGGTGAGAGAGAAGACTAAAACAAGGTTGAATCCAGCATCAGGTACATATTACACCCCAAGGAGTTCTCCCATTAAAACACCACGCAGGGTGTTTAGCCACAACCCCATTATTCCAACCCCCTTAGCATACACTACCAGATCATCACCTAAAGCAACAGGCTAGGGGGGAATAGAGAGCAGCTGTGTGAACCACTTATTGAGGTGCATCAGGCTCTTGATGCATTGCTACACTCTCTACCACACCAGATCCGCCTTCTCTCTTTGGGATGTGTCATACTTTGCCATGAAGAGGCAGTCGCGCACCTCCTTTGGCAAGGTTTGTGTTACCAAAGTGGCGAACATTGGTCTGGTTTTACTGCTACTACTACGGATGTTGCTTTGACTGCAGATGCTCTTGTGGTGTTTACTACATTTGCTGCTGATTTAAGGCTTGTCGTTGCTACTAATCCTTCTTGTCCCTCTTCCACTTGAAGTACTATTTTTTCTGATCCTCCTCTTTCTGGCACTATTGGTACTTGCCTTTCGTCTTGCCTCTCACCCGCCAAGACTACCAGTACTATTGGTTGCATGAGCCCATGCCCACAACAGCTCTTTCACTACCGTTATCACATTTGCGCTCTACAACATTACGACACAATTGTACCTCCACTAGGTATGTACGGATGATGTTGACGACGAGAGTTGGCTGGATTTATAGCATCTCTTTTAATGTATTGTAGCTCTTTAGGAGTCTTCTCAGCAAGAGGAGGATGAACTGTGTTTGTTCCACATTATTCTTGACCATTTTCAGCTGCTTTGCCAAATCCGTATCCAAACCTAGGTACGCCCCTTTCCCTTCACCACCGTGCACTTTCAATGCCATCATACTCTGCTCCAAAAGCATGAAGAATACAAGATCCTTGCTCTCATACGTCTTGCAAAACACGTCCCATCCCTCTTTTTAACTAGCTTTGTTACTCACATACTGAAGATGCAGATTTCAAATGATGTTCACAAGCAGCCTTTAAGCCTCCCTATCTTTCTTCTTTCAATCCTTATTAGCCAACGTTGGAGTTGCAAAAAAACATGTATCCGCTGCACCTTTCTATGGTGTCATGTGCTACGATTATGCCTTTTTCCTGTGGAACCGCAGTTGGCTTGTCGCCGCTCACTAACTCCCACAAGCTTCTCTCATCCCAAACGAGGCGAGTACATATTTTCCAAAACGTAAAGTTTGCACATCCCTCTTGCCTAAGAAACAAGTGGACTCTTATGAGGACTCTTGTTGCTGCCAGTTTTAGCATTGGTGATGCTAAATGTTTCCCCTTAGTGGTAACGCTTCACATGTGTGATTAGCTCACCTCATTAATATGCTGAGTTCCTCTCTTGTGTGAGATTATTTACTATAGGCTGTGAGGACTGACTTGCCGAAGCACTACCTCTATATGTAATCCATGATTTAGAGTGTTTCGACAACCATTTTTTAGCAAAAAGCATGCCCTTTCAGTCTCATTTATAGAGCCAATTTTGACAAAGTTGTGGGACGAAAAATCCCTCCTACTCTAGTGCCTCTTGATCCTTCTTCCATGATGAAAGTAGGAGAACCACTCTACTCTCCCATGTCTGATGGTGCAAACACAAAAAACTCATTGATAGAAGCAGAAGATGGAGATCTACCACCACCACCAGCATCACTGGTGCCAATAGCATCGCACCAACCACTCACTAAAGCTCTAGCACCAGGTTTCAGATAACCTTTGAATGTTGCTACAAGCCTGGTGAGCACAGCCATTTCTGGATGCTACAGCAAGTAGAACAGATTTTGTAGTCATTGCAAATTCAGATGAACTAACTTTACATACGACGACCATGACTATACCAGATATAAAAGACTGGTCACGCGTCGAACTAGAGTAGATGTAGTTGTATCTTGAAAAAAACATGAACGCAATAACTAAGCATTCACCTTGGTGCAAGGTGATTAAGTAGAAGTATATTTTGAAGAAGAAACGGGGAGAAGATGGCAACCTTGAAAAGTAGCACGTGCGATTGGTTGTCAAGGGTTACTTGCAATAGCAGGGCACCAAGTATATTGAAATCTTTGCCCTTGTTGCAAAGTTTACATTTATGCCTACTATCCTCTGCCATGTAGCAGCAAAGGATGTCAAAATTTACTACATGGATGTCAAAAAGGCATCTTTGACCGGTGACTTGGAGGACAAGACTCACATGGAGAACCTGAAAGAATTTTTCATGGATGGCCAAGAGCACCTGGTTTGTAAGTTTCAGAAGTCGTACAACCTCACGCAAGTGTCCGGTGCTTGGAAGCAAAAACTAGATGTGGTACTAAAGTACATGGGGTTTGAGCACAGCGAGTGTGACTATAGCGGCTATTGCTGGCAGCATGAGCACGAGATCCTCATCATCATTGTCCATGTAAATGACATGCTCCTCCTTTGTAGTTGCACGTCTCCACTACAAGAATTCCAGGGAATACAGGAGAACTTCGAGATGTCTGATCATGGAGATGCATCATACTTCCTTGGTATCCAAATCACGCATCAACAAAGTACTCATATCCTCTGGTTACTACAAAGCCGTTGTATGAAGGGTGTTTTGGAGCTGTTTGGGATGGCAAAGGTAAGACCCATTAGCACGCCTCTTGAGACACTATAGTATTTTCTGACCTTCAGTGGAGAAGTAGATGTTGCTGAATGACAGAAGCACCAGAACCCTTGCCGGTAGTCTCATGTACCCGATGGTGGCAACCATGCCAAATCTTTCACAGGTAATGAGCATTATTAGCGAGCACATGGTGAGTCCCAGACCCGAACACCAGAAGGAAATAAAGTAGATATTGTGCAATCTTGTTCGAACCATCAACATTATCAACATCGTGCTCTATACAAACGTTGATTATGCTTGAAACCCACTGGACAACAAGTTCATCTTAGTATGTTTTCCTTTCATGAATGGAGGTTCTATTAGTTAGTGTAGTAAGCAGTTGGTTGTTTTGGCCATCTCAAGTATGAAATCTGATTGTATACGTCTAATGGTAGAGATGAGTGGGATTACACCAGTTTCTATTCCTGTGTGCATGGACAACCAGAGTGTTTTTTCACTAAAAAACAACCCTGAGTACTATGTTTGTACCAAACACATTGACATTGCCTATCACTTCATCAGGCACATGGTGTAAGAGAGTGTTATCAAGTTGGAGTGTACTCCATCAAGCAAGCAAGTTGTTAATTATTACACCAAACTAGTGACCCGCGAGACGCAGCAGTTTTGTATGAAGGTATGTACACTCAATCGACTCCGACCACAACAAAGAAGGAGATTTTTTGGCAAAGATCTATCCGGCTTGGTTTTAGGTCCACGAGAATAGATCCACCAGATGCATGCTCTGAGACTTTAACATGTGAAAGTCCTGGTTGTAAACCATCCACAACTCACATTTCAAAATTATCCAAAGGTTGGATTAATTGCCTGTGTGTGGATGAATATGGGTGCAGCTCCATGTCTTACCTCTTTAAAAGAAGAATGTGAGGGGTCCAGGGTCAAGGATGGATGGGACAAGTATCCAAAAACATTCTTGATATAATAATTGCCTTGTCAAACTGTATTTACTAGGAAAGAAGTACCTCTCGTGATTTTTGAGTGAGGTGAGATCCTTGTGTACTAACCATGAACACATGGTTATGGTTTGTTAATGTCCCATGGCCACTACTATTGCCTAGTGGACAGGTTGGGGATGCATTTCCCCATTGGAATACGTCCCCTAAACCTTGTCCGTGGTGCAAGTCCAAGGAACACACTAGAAGTATACCGTAATGAACAGTATGTTAGACTAAGGAACAACAGGTCCTACAATCAAGTATTCATGTGAGTTGGAATATTTTTGTCCTATACATATTTCTCCATGCATGAGGAGGATGTGCCACTTTGCCGTCAATGGATAGGCCAATTGGTGACTCCAGGAGGTGGTGTGGAGAGGCCGTCTCCAAAAGTGCCACTATCCAAACACCTTAGATGGAAGGGCTAATACTGTACGTACCAGACACATACTTCATTCTAAACATACAATCTGGTTTTATATGCTCCTAAAAAAGCTTTCCAACTAAAGAATGACATAGATAAGGCACGAGTTGGTTTAGGCTCAAAACGTTAGTCTCTAGCTAACAACTCGTGTAAACGTTTAAGCCGCAAAAGCTAGTCTCTTCAAACAACTCATCCATCGGATCCTCCATTGCTGCCTCAACCATGGTCTACTTTGCACGTGTCGCCCTGTCCTTCTTCGAAGCTGCTGTAGGGCTTGTAAGCTAACTTGTTGTAGTTGCAGGAGAAGTTGTGGGTACGGCAGCATTGCTACTCACTGCACTTCCACCCACAGCAGATATTGCTTTGCCCATGTCCTCGTCCAATGTAGAAACCACAGCAATTGCTGAAGCCTCAGCCGTTGCTTCAGTAGTAGCTCTTGTAGCACGTCGACGCTCCATGACGTGGTCATTACACGGCTTTAACTCCTCAACCACCTTCACCTCCAACTCCACCACCGTTTTGATGCCCATCAGCTTGTGCACCCTCGAAATGAATGGAAAGCGGAAGTGTGAGTCAACTGCTGTAGCCAGAATATGACGCATAGACAAGTTCTTCACATACTTCTCACCTCGTTGCAAGGACAAAGCACAAGTATGATATGCGTTGACTCATTGCATGAAATACGTGCATGACATGGACTGATGGCATGGAATTAATGAATGGAATGAATACATAGACTGAAACCATTGAAAACTGGGGTACCTTGTTTACCACCACTTTGAAACCTGGCTTCAGGTCAATAAGGAGTCTCTTCGTGGCATCAAGGTCCCTCCGCATACTCTACTTCTTGGCGTTGATCACCTTCGCCTATACAAAGTACGCACTATGTGAAAACACACAAACACAATATGCATGCATGGCATTTGGTCCATGCATTGAGTCCATGTATCGCGACAACACATTCAGTTCAGAGAGTCAGTCTATGCATTCAGTGACGGGAATGAGGTGCAACAATGAGAACAATGCACGCACTAAGAACAATGCACAGGCAATAAGCATGGCACCTGCCACTGGTGCATCTTAGCGAGGATAGCCATGAAAAAGGGGATGACCAGGGATAATGTCGGGTACTCTTGTCCACTGATGTCCTCTGTGAAGCCTTTGAAAGGCTTGAGGATGGCCATTACCAAGCCAAGCAGCTCCCAATTATTGTCGCTTAGCTTCAGGTGCGAAGCCTTCACCGTCAGCCAGGGCTCCAACACGTTCTTGATGTGCACCACCGTGATGCACATATCTAGGGTGTTATTCCACTAGGTGGGTGTGTCCACATGAAGCTGCAGGTATTGCACACCGGCGGCGGCACATGCTGCATCCAGCGACGCCTCCCTATCAGCCGAATAATTCACAAATGTGCAGATTTCCCACGCGTCCGCGGCTGCTCCCACAATGCAGCCTTGTCAAGCATGTCCTCAATAGCCAGATTCTTTGCATGGCCCATGCATCTAATGTGGCCATGCTTCTCAAACGTGTCATTCTGGAGAACAAGAAAGCTTTCAACCATTGAGTTGTTCACCGAGTCATTGTCCACAATAAGCCAAAACATCTTCCTCCACAACCCACACGGCCGCACATCTTCTACAAATTCCATGAAAACATTATCAGTAGTGCCACTATCTGTGAGAGCAGGGAAGGCAATGGCAATGCTCTCCATCTGCCAGTTAGTGATCCAATGTGCTGTGACATCAAGATACTTGACGTTGGCATCAGATTGCCATCCGTCACTGGTGAACAAAACCACGATTTCCACTTCTACAAGCATGCTCATCAGCTACTTGCAGAAGCTGCAGCACCAAGGCAAATGAGGCAGGCGAGGGTCATGCGGTCGGGCACGCAAACAAGGGGGTTCCAGTGCAAAAAGGCAAGACAAAGCCAAACACACTCCATGGACAGGAACGAGACGTTCTTGTCCACAACATGCTTTCACAGAAAACTCTAAAAGTAGCACTTGTTGAGGATGATGGTAACACTCGTACAAGACCTGGCGACGACAGAGTTGGAGCCATCCACGAGGCTGGCAATTTCATGGTAGCCTCGGTTGCATGCCTAGATTTATCTGCCACTTCTTGCGTTTTGAGATCCTTCCACTTTGTATGGCGAGACAGGCGGAGATGCTTCCACATCCCACTGGTGTTGCTTTGGTTCCGCTTGAAAGTATCCTTCAAGTCTTTCCTGTTTCGGGACAGCTGGCAAGCAACTCTCCACTAACCCTCTATCTCCATGATCATGAGAACTGTCCAAACCAAGGTTGGCTGCTTATTACGGCCATCGCCCTGCTCAGGCGTGGCTTGTTTTGGTGAAGGGGCTCTCGCGCCACCGCCTGCTGCTGGTGTTGTCGAGGGCGAGGACATGAGAAGTTGATGGCGAGACATCGTGGAAGCACCCATAGCCGCTCGAGATCGCTGACTAGCCATCTTGTCAAGCACTTGCTGTGGGCAAGTGTCCGGCCGATATGACATAGTCTAGAACAAAACTGAGATTCAGAGCCCGTGAATGAGTGAGGTTGCCTGCCCGCGAGCAACTTGGTGGTGTGTTCCTTGCCAACCAGCGAAGGGAGGGGGGGGGGGGGTCTCGTCGGTTCCCGTTTGACTCAATGTGGCAACTCGCTTTATTGACTTGCCTCTGGCCAATCTTCCCAATGTACAAAGGCAAGTGGGTTTGCACCTCGTAAACTCGTACTTTAGCGGATAGCTTGGATTCAACATGTGCATGACGCATGCAACACATGCTCCAGCACATGCTTGACGCGCATGACTCATGTAACCTGCTCGATATGCTCTGGATATCGAGTAGCACCAGACACTTGACAGATTGGTCTACGCTGGCAGAACCAAATCTGCCAATGAACTGACGCCGGAAATGTGGGTACAACGCCAAACGGTGAGCCACAAGGCTAACTCATTACCACCAACACAATATACCTCATGGGCATATGCGGCATATTGGGGGTGAGGGCTTGCATCTAGGCCAGAGTTTGGACTTAACAACCGGATTCAAACCTCTACCTTTGTTGAATTTCCCAACGCCTCCTCTCCTCGTCCCCCCCCCCATCCACAAAACGTGTAATCTCGCAATTTTGACCCGATTTTGTAGCCTCATACTAGAATCACGAATCTCGTACACGAGTTGGAATCGCGATTCCCGTCTTTGATTCTTGTATTTTGGTGTGCACCCTTGCTTTGGTATGATCTCTTCAAATGCGCATGTCAGCTAAATCACCTCCATCAGCTCCTTCTTCATTACCTCCAACAACTGGGTTTGTACTTAGAACACGCACACCAAGGACAAGCTCTGCCCTTACAGGCACGATCCTAGGGTCCCAACCAGGACAAGCTCTACCATTGGAGGCAAGACCCTTAGTGTGGTAGTGTGGCCTATCTTCTATGTTTGCGGATAAACATTAGCTGAGAGGGTAAGCAATAGAATTGTAGCTTGAACCGGTAGCAGACATCTGGTAACATGAGCCTTTATTGGTATCAATGTAGTAGAGATATAGAAAGCAGAAAAGGGCAGCTAAAATGGCCAGCCAATGAGGAGCAGTGGGGGCTACCGTAGGACAGTCTTCAAACTCAACACGGGTTGCTGCAAAGCAGTCCAAGAACTCACAAGGGCTACCGTTGGGCAGTCCTCAAACTCAATAGTGGCTACCACAGGGTAGACCACTAGAGAATCATAAATTCTATCGTAATTCCACAAGGTCTTTGACCTTTGGGAGGAATCACCATCTTCAAGGGGAATGACTTCCCGCTTTGGAGATGGCAGGTTAAAGAAAAAATTAAATTGTACAGCTTTATCATGCTTCTTATGGAAGAAGAACATGTTCTCCCGTAGGTTACACCTGAGCATGAGGTAAGGATGGAACAAAATGATACTTTCATGTGATTCCTCAACAATGTAGTACCCAAGAAGTGCGTACCAATCATTACCGCTTATAGGTTGGCTTTCGATTCCTGCGACAAGATCAAGCGTGTGTACCCATTGACCTTCCTTGAAAACAGACTCTTCATCCTACAAAAGTCTATCTGCATGCGAGTGAATGAGGGGGAGTCAATCCCCAAATTCCTAAAAATATTTGAAGGACACCTTGCTGAGGCTCGCCAGATGAAGTACGATATAGACAAAAACGTGCAAGCCATGATCCTCCTCATGGCCCTTCCGGAGAGCTGACGCCCAATGATCACCGTCATGGATGGTTGGAAGGAAGATGACCTGACGTACACGGCAGTTTTTTAGTACGTGCAAAACAAGGTCATGCGCCACAACGGAAGTGAAGCTAACGTCTCAGCCCGTGTTCCATGCTACCGTGGCGGCGGGAGCCAAGAATTTGCTTTTGGTCATGGAAGCGTCAACTGACGCGGTAGCGGTAGAGGTAACAATGGCCACAAGGCTCCCAGGCAATAGGGCAACTACCACAACTAAGGCAAACATGGGCACTTGGCAAGAGAGTACGGGTTGCTAAAAAAGGAAGACAGCAAAAGTGGTGGGAATGAAGCTGGGAAAAAGAGTTCCTCAAAGCATGCCTCCAATAATAGGATCAGTCCAATAATAGGATCAGTCCTAGGCCAGGAGCCTTTGGGCTTGACTCCGACACTGATCACAACTCTAGCAATGACAAGGCTGGATTCATCTCCATCGGACCCCATGATCAACGCACGGAAGAGATCATCCACAATCGTAATGTTGAGTTCAACAAGCAGTATAGGTTCAGCAACAGCAACAACGACATGAGCATCGGGAACACTAGAAAGCAAGGGGAGTGGTTCCAACTCCTTGACTACCAGAAGGAGCCGGCGGATACGGAGGTCGATGATGCAGCGTTGGAGCGCAGTTGTGTAACAGGTGCAACAACCATTGCAGAGGAAACCGACAACAATATAAATGGGTTGAATATCCATCGGAATCATCCATCAAACGGGGCACCGCAAATGCCAACGGGCGCACTCCTAGCGGAGTACGTATCGAGCGTCATAGAGAAATCCTCCGGATGTGGTGCCCGTCCGGTTGATGGTTCACAGGAGCGGAGTGGATCCCAAGAGTGCCATCCGGTTGATGATTTACTGGAGTGGACAGAGTCGGAAGGATTGCAACAGAGCTACGAGACGCCACAAAACTGTTGTACCACTACAGGATAGCATTTCAATACAGGCACCAGTTGATTGAGCGGCATGATGCGGTCCATGCTCCCTGCATCAACGGAGCCAACAAAAATGCAGGAGGCACTTGCACAGCCCAAGGGGAAGTAGTGGCACGCTGTTATCCAGTCGGATTTAGCATCCATTGCTCAAAAGGACACATGAGAGCTGGTTGACAGGCCGAAAGACGCCAAGTTTATCGGCTCCAAATGGGTCCTTCAGGCCAAGTTGGCGAAGTAAGGTGTGGTGGACAAGTACAAGGCGTGGCTACTTATGAAGGGGTATAGACAGCGTAAGGGCAAGCACAACGATGAGATGTTTGCCCCCGTTGCAAAGTTCATAAGCATCCAAGCGATCCTTGCGGTGGCAGCCGCGAAGGATATGCAGCTCCACCAGATAAACGTAAAGGTGGCCTTCTTCCATGGCATCATTCACAAAAAAATCTACATGGAGGTGGTGAAGGCTGTGGAGGCACCGGAGCTCACGGTGTGCAAGATAGAAAAGTCATTGTACACGCTAAAACAATCGTCCCAATGCAGGTACCAACAGATGGACGGCTTCATGGTATAACTCAGCTTGAAGCGCTATGAGGCAAATCACATTGTGTATGTGCGGCACAGCAAGAAGCTCCATCAGATCATCACACTCTATGTCATCAGTTGGATCTTGTGCTCCTTAGATCTGCCGAGCCGACAGTAGTTGAAAGAGCAGCTGACCAGTACGTTCCACGTGTTGGACACAAGGGAGTAGGAGTTCTACCTCGGGGTGATCATTACGTGAAACCGGAGGCTGCGCACACTTGTGTTAGGGTAGGCCAAATACGTGTCAAGGTGCTGAATTGGTATGGCATGGAGGACGGCAAAACAGTGTGCAGTCTGAACTCCACGACCTGTGAACTTAGTGCGGCAATTGCACTGCAAACAAAAAAAGAGAGGAAGGACATGGCAGGGGTGCCCTACCAATTGGCGGTGGACACCCTCATGTATGCCATGGTGGCAACTCCACCGGCCCTTACCAACGCGATGGGCAAAGTGAGCAGGTACGTGGCCGGTCTTTGGCCACGACACTAGCAAACGGTGAAGCGCATCCTCCGCCACCTACAAGCAACGCGTCACACGCACCTGATGTTCCATGCTAAGGGGCAGCCAGACTCATTGCGTCTGGTCTACTACACGGATGCAGACTACGCTAGGGATGTGGACAAGCAAAAATCCACATCCGACTACATGTTCTTCCTTGCTCTTACAACGGTCTTGTGGTGTGGCAGGAAGTAGGACTGTGTTGCCACCTCCATAGTGAAAGTAGAGTACATCGCGTTGGCCACGGCATCGTGGCTTTCCAAGTTGCTAGGGGAGCTAGGCGTGCCGCAGCTGGAGCCTACAGTGGTGCAAGAGGAAAATACTGGCTTAATCTTGCTGACCAACAACCCGACTGCGCAAAAGAGGACGAAGCATATTGACGTGTATTACCACTAGGCTCGGGACATGGTCGAGAAGGGGCAAGTGGTACTACAGCACTAAAACACATACAACGTGCTTGCGGATTGCTTCACCAAAGCGCAATCCGTGGACCGGCACGCGATGAGCATGGCCGGGCTTGGGATGACTAGCTACGATGGACTGGAGGGCGTATCGGAAGATGAGAGAGAGTAAGCTGGAGCAGCTGGCATTCCAGGTGTAAGGGAGAGAATGCTGAAAAATTGCCCCTCCACATGCCCAAGTACAGCGTCGGGAGGAGCGGACGAGCCATCAAAAAGAGGAAACCCGGCTGTGGCGGATCTGGCAACTCAAGGATTGCTAGGATCATAAAATGGACGATTGCCTATTACCTTGGACAAGTTGCCAGAATCAGACAAGTATCATTGGAGATATGGCCTTCCAAGTACAGCACCGGGAAAACTTGCCCCTCCGTATGCCCAAGTGCGGCGCCGAGAGGAGCCCACGAACAGTGGAAGTTGTTTCACCAGAATCAGACAAGTATCGTTGGAGATATGGCCTTCCAAAGTTGGAGTGTCTGCAGTGGTTTTGGGAACCGGCTGTAATTTCAAATCCGGTGGATAATCGATTGGATGAAATAACAAAAGTACCATCTGGAGAATCTGCTCCGGAAGGTCTGTCGAGGCGTTCGTCAGATAATCCACTGGATCGTATAGTACAATTTGTTATAGAGGGACTTGGCCAAAATTTTGGCTCATTATCCGACACTCTCTAGTACGTTTTAGCACTCTAGGACTTGGTGAGAAATCTAACTGCAGGTCCACGGACAAGTTTCAAACCTCGTCACAACCCATTACCTAACTAGACCCAAAAGTGGGAGAGGTGCATGGAAACAGTGCAGGGGACCCATACATCATGTGCAATGGGATTTGCGCCATGGAAAAGATACTTTGCACGTGAAAGAAGGCACCACGGCGTGTGGCGGCATCAGGCTTTTGTGATAGGTGAGACCTGCGCGGCGGCAAGGGTAACTTGGGCTACGCTTGGCCGAATTGTGTTTGGTTTGGTGCGTTAGAAAGCTCATGACTAGCCCGTTACACTTTTTCATCATGTTTATGTAGAAAAAAATACAAAATGCCGTTATTCCCATCACAAAACTGACTCTCTCCAATTGCCCGCCCACATAACTTGAGGCAACCAGAAAGCTCACACTTTTTCTCATATACACCCAATAGAGAAGACGTATACCACTAGAGATGAGAAGACAAACGTTGAGATTACACCATGCGGATTCCACTTGACAGATTCTCTCTACGGTGGTCGTTGCGTAGCGCTTTGATGTTCTTGCCAGTCTGGTTCTCCACCATTTCGTTCAACTCCTTGAACCTGTCAAAGTACTTGTCCTTGGAAGCAATGGACTACAAAGCACTCGAACGGCTGAAATCATCAATGTATGTGGGGAAGTACCTCAAGCCTCCCAAGCTCTCAGTCTACATCGGGCCACATAAATCCATGTGGACCATCTCTAACAACGTTTTTGCATGCTTCCCTACTCCTAAAAAACACCTTGTGGTACTTCTTCCACTCTAAACAGGTAATGCCTCACTGCTGCTCAAAGTTGGAAATGGTGGGCAAGACATGCACCATGTCCTTTGCTTGAAGGTGTTATGAAGTACGCATGCTAATGTGACCATAGCGCGCATGTAAGATCTCACCATCTGTTGCCTCCACTACTGTTATAAGACTTGGCCCACGCGGGACCTTTGTTGCACCAAGAAAGAAATATACATCACCCTCCTTTATTGACCTTGCCAATTCCTGTCTTGTTTCCTTGTCAATGATGATTCCGTACTCATCATAAAAAACAATGCACAACCTTGTCTTGGTGAGGGAAGAGACTAAGACGAGGTTGAATCTACTGTGAGGTACATACAACACGCCAAGGAACACTCCCACTACAATACCACACAGGGTGTGGAGCGACATCTCCAGAATTACCAACCCCCCTGCAACGTACACTACCAGACCATCACCTTCAACAATAGGCCAGGGGAGAATAGGGAGCAGCTATATGAACCACTCATTGAGGTACGTCAGGCTCTTGATGCATCGGGACTCCTTCTACCACACCAAATCCGCCTTCTTTCCTTGCGATGTCTCACACTTGGCAATGAAGAGGCAGATGCGTACCTCATTGGCAATGTTCATGTCACCAAAGTGGCACACATTGGTCTTGTTGTGTTGTTGCTGCTACGTAAGTTATTGTGATTGTTGATGCTAATATAGTGTTTGCTGCATTTGTTGCTGCTTTAATGATTGTTGATGTCGGTGCTCCCACTGGTCCCTCTTGAACTTGGAGTACTCTTTTTTCTAGTACCCCTCTTTTTGGTAGTAATAGTACTTGCCTTTCCTCTTGCTTCTCACCCGTCAAGACTATCAGTGCTATTGGTTGCTAGAGTCCATGGCCACAAAAGCTCTTTCACTACCGTTGTCACCATTGCGTTTTATTACACTACAATGCAGTTGCACCTCCACCACGTATGTGCAAATGAAGTCAAGGGCAAGAGTTGGCTGGCATTTTAGCGTCTGTTGTTCTGTATTAAAGCTCTTTAGAAGTCTTCTCATCAAGAGGAGGATGAAGTGTGTTTGTTCCACATGGTTCCTTGCCATTTTTAGCTGCTTTGCCAAATCCGTATCCCAACCCTGGTGCGCCTCTTTCTCTTCACCACCCTGCATTTTCAATGCCATCATATTGTGCTCCAAAAGCATGAAGAATGCAATATCATTCCTCTCATACTTCTTGCACAACACGTCCCATCCCTCCTTTGTAGGAGCTGTGTCAATCACATACTAAAGATGTGCATTTGAGATGGAGTTGACAAGCAGCCTTTAAGCTTCTCTATCTTTCTTCTTTCACTCCTTCGTTGTCAATGAAATAAATGAAGTACTGAGGCGATGGCATGATGCTGACGTCAGCCGAGCATCTGCTGACAAACTTAGACGCGGTACAATGGACACGCACTATGTGATGCATGACACAAGTGTTACTGGGCGTGGTGCAAAAGCATGAATGTTGAAAGGCACAACAAAAGATGTGGAAGCATGATGATAGCAAGGAAAAAAACAAATGGTGGGAGTGCCAAGACGCGGGTCCTGAGGCCACAGCGCTTATGCATGAGCCGACAAGATACAGGGTCTGCACGGACAAATCGTGGGCCAATGAGTAGAGGCAAACGCCAAGGCAATAACGTAAACATACAAGATGGTAGAGATAGAGAGCTGCAGCATGCAGGGGCGGGCCAAGCAACAAGCGAGGCTGTAGTGTGAAGGAGCAGGCTGAGTAATGAATGAAAAGCGTGGAGGCACGTAAAGCCCGAGCCTTGAAAAATGATGACAATGAGCTGGGCAAACACAATAATGGTGCAGGAAGGCGCAATTCCATGGCAGCCGGAAATTGGACACGGTGTGCGTGGGGACAGGGCCAAAGCTCGGGCCGAAAGAGTTGAGGCAAGAAAAACTGATTGGCCACAAAGGTTTAGGGTTAAAGGAACTGCTCTATTCCTAATGCGCCTAGCCTGAGCTAGAAGCACCACCAGTTACGGTAGGCCAAACGAGAGGTGGCGCTAAAGGCGCGCTAATGTCTTGGTACACCTTGGAGATGCGCAGCAATGCCTTGGACAGAGCGTGGTTGGTTTCTCGGTATGGGGGAGTCTTGGCAGTGATTTTGTTGAAGGGCTGCCCATTGGCGTGTAACGGGGTCCAGGCCACCTAGACGATTTGAGTGGCACTGGGCAGGAACAATATGCGTTTGCCGCTTGCCGGTGCCAACGTGGGCATTGGTTGTTACGTGTGAGCTGTTGAGTTATTGTCGTATCCACCATAGACCACCAAAATAGTAAGGTTGGAGCTATGTTCTATACCACTCTGTGAAGGTCTTTTACATTAATTCTTGGGAAGACAGGACAGCAGGTATTGGGCGCTCAGTTTGCCAAGAACCGGACAGGTTGTACCTGGGTAGAGCATTGTTACAATTGATGTGTTTTTCCAACAGACCCCTGCAATGTCACAAGGCTATCATGTTACATCATATTATAGGTTGGAGGAGAGAGGGGATGTAAGGTGAAGTTGTTCCCTGTCGCACTTGGGGAAGAGACTGAGCCCGTTGAGAGTGAGAGAGTGAGGAGAGAAGGCTGCAAATTCAAAGGTGTAGATGCGGTGAAGAGGATGGGACAAATAATTGTGCCGCAAAAGTAATAAGGTGGAGTGAGGGTTGCTCAGGGAGTGAACTCCATAGATGCATGATTTGATGGCGGTAGATGAGATGTAGCTTTGGACCTTATCTGGTTATAATGGTAGTTTTGGATAATGAGATCGGCAGGTGTAGAAGGATGTGAAGTGTAGATCTGGAGGAGGAATGGTGGAGTAAGTGCTGTTTGGTGAATGGAGTCGTTGTTGCAGGTCGAGGGACAGGGTGAAAGAAGGGTACTTGTACTACACCAGGCCACTAAGACTTCTGATGGATATGGGAGGTGCTGTTGAGTGTCAAGCCATAGGTGAAAGAGGAGGAGACATAGGTGGTGGTGTCTGGATGAGGAGGTTATAGGTACTGTTTTCATGTGAGTATGTTTTTGAGAAAGGAGAGAAGTAGATGCGAGACACTAGTGATACTTGTGTCGTTTGGATGGTTGATCGGTGTTTGCAGAGGCGTAAAGGCAAGCAAGAGGACAGGAAAACCTGTCGCTCCACAAACCAATTCTTCAAGCTTGAGACGATGTCCACAGCTATTGTACTTGAGGTTGAATATTGTGAAGATACTGATGTTGTGGCTAAGAGCGATCCAAAACGTGAGCCCACGTTGTTGTTGCAATTATGAGGTATTCTCTACTTGGTTGATGTGGATGATTGCTTTCATGACTTCTCTAAAGGAAGAAGAAACGGGCAAGGAAACAGCATATGTTGTTGCGCCACGAGGAGGAAGAGTCTAACTGCAAGGATAAGACCTGTTGGTTGCTAAGTTGATGCTATAGTTTGAACAAGATAATAAGTGAGGACATGTGGCAGTGGAGGGAACAAATGGTTGTGTGGCATCGTTTTACAGACACTTCAGGGAGAAAGATGAGGGGCGAAGAGAAGCAGACAAGGGGACAGCCTCTACGATTGCACCGCAAGGAGGTTGATATGGTGTGGAAGAACCAAATGCTGCTGCTGCTGCCGTGTATGATATTATAGTTGTTGTATTATGCGGATGTAGACGGAGTAGGAGATGGAGATAAACATGCGTGCAAGGGGAAATGTGGTGCTGTCGTGCCGTGCAAATGATGAAAATAGATGAAGCTATAACGCATGATGCTGTGCCTTTTGTTTTGATAGAAGGTTGCAAGGACTTGAAGATGCTGTACTTGTTGAGGAACGGAGACCGCTTGCAAGGACGTAGACGCGAGCAATGAGGCAGACAAGGTTGCCACACCGCAAAGAGGAGGCTTTTCTTGCTGGTGCCAATGTTCGCTGCTGCTACGACCACTATAACATGAGGCTTCGAGGTGTATACCAATGTGACCAGAGAGGCATGATGGCCACAAGAGGATGTTCTTCTCTTGCTGTTGCAAAGTTATTTCTTCTTTGCTTAGGAGGAACCGGCAGTAGCGCGGTTCAAGATAAGGTTTCTGGCATTTCACAAGCTGCGACGCGCATGTAGGAGGGCAGATGAGATGGAAGGTTCTTCTAGCTCTGATACCATGTTAGTAAATTGTATGAAGTAATCAGATGATTGCATGATGCCGACATCAGCTGAGGTACTGGTGACAAACTTTGACGCTGTTCGATGGACGAGCGCTGAGGATACATGACACAAATGTTACTCAGCATGGTGTACAAGCACGAGCGCTCAAAGGCAGACCAAAAGATGTGGAAGCATGATGATAGCAAGAAAGGGAACAAATAGTGGCAATGCCGAGGCACGGGCCGCGAGGCCACAGCCATGAGGCATGGGCCGACGAGGTACAAGGGCTGCAACGACAAAGCACGGTCCATCGAGTAGAGGCAAACGTGGAGCCAGTAACGTAAGTACACGCAATGGTAGAGATGGAGAACCGCAGTGTCAAGAGGTGGGCGGAGCAACGAGCGAGGCCACAGCGCAAAAGAGCGGGGTGAGCAACAAATGAGAAGCGTGGAGGCAGGGTAAAGCCCAGACCGCGGAATGATGACAATGAATTGGGCAAAGATAACGATGATGCCGGAAGGCACTGTGTAATGACAGTGGGCCATTGGACACAGTGTGAGTGGGGACGGGGCCAAAGCCCGGGCCAAAAGAATTGAGGCAAGTGGAACTGATTGACCACAAAGGTAGAGGGTTGTAGGGTTTTCTCTACACCTAAGTACTATACTTAGCCTAAACTAGAAACACCACCGACTATAGTGCACAAAACGAGAAGTGGCGTCCTAGGCACGCTAACGTCCTGGTACACCTCAGAGTTACGTAGTGATGCCTTGCACACAGCGTGGTCGGTTTCCTAGTATGTGAAAGTCTTGGCAATGATTCTGTTGGAGGGCTACCCATTTTTGTATAGCGGTTTTTGGACTGCCCGGAAGATTTTGGCGGCGCTAGGCGGGATCCGTAGGCGTTCGCCGCTTGCCGGTGCCGACGTGGCTGTTGGTTGTTGTACGTGAGCAATTGAGTTTTTGTCGTATATGCCATAACCCAACAAAATACTATTGTTGGAACTATGTTCTGTACCCCTCTGTGAAGGTCCTTTACGGTAACTCTTAGGAAGACTGGGTAGCATGTGTAGGGTACTCGGTGTGCTAAGAACTGGAAAAACTGTACCTGGGTATAGCCTTGTGACAATTGAGGATGATGGTATTATCAATGCCATCATCTTCTGCTCCAAATGCATGAATAATACAAGATTCTTGCTCTCATAGTTCTTGCACAACACAGCCCATCCCTTCTTTGCAGCAGCTTTGTCATTCACATACTAAAGATGCCAATTTGAGATGGTGTCAACACCATCTCAAATCTGCCTTTAAACCTCCCTATCTTTCTTTTGTCACTCCTCATAAGCCAATATTGGAGTTGTAAATAGACTTGTATCTGTTGGATCTTTCTACCTTGTGATACCACCACCACATGCGCAACGGTGATTCCTTTTTCCTGTGGAACTAAGGCCAATTTGCTGCCGCTCACCAACTCCCACAAGCTTCTCTCATCCCAAAAGAGGGGAGTACAGATCTTCCAAAAGCTAAACCTTACACGTCTTTCCTGCCAAACCAATGACAACACTACTCTCAGGACTCCTGCTGCTATCCTTCTTAGCATTAGTGATGCTCAACGTTTCCCTTTACTGGTAACACAACGCGTGTGTGATTAGCCAACCCAATCAGTATATTCAGTTGATCTCCTCTCAGATTATCGTCTCTAGTCTGTGAGGGATGACTTGTACAAGCTCTACGTCTATGTGTAATTCATCATTTTGAGTGTTTCTACAACCATTTTTTAGCACCAATAATGCCATTTAGTCTCGTTTCTTTGGTGCTCTTGAGACAAGAGCTACAACCCCAATGCAACAAGCAGTGTCCAAAATGATGGTTGTACGGCCATGTTAGATGAAGATCTAGAACTAGAAATAGACGAAAAAGGTACAAGTGTTCAAGTAAGAGGCAAACCCCCCGTTACGGGCGAGGCTTGCTAGTCGAGTCCCACCTATTGGCTGTTGAGCAAAGCTTGCCGACAAACAACAAGGGTCGAGGGTGAACTCCGCCCTCGACTCGGAAAGGCGCGGCAAGAGCCGTGCCTGCCCACACACGGCCCATACTAGGCTAGAGATCAACCAAGCCTATTCAAGTCCTAAGAACAATGTAAGGTCTTGACCAAGTTTGTGAAGCTTCTGTTAGGAATATCCTAATTTGAGTCAAAAACCTAAAGTAGGTGATCGACCAGGCATGGGCCGACGGCCGGCGGGTGACATATGATGGCTTAGTAGGATGCCGTTGCGTATAGCGTGGATCACCACCGACAGCCGGATCTGCATACACTGGACACACACGGCCACACACAAGGCAAAGAATGTATACATAGGGCTATCACGTACCCTTGGCTGAGGGTACTACATGCATGCAACCAAGTTGAAGAAGTTGTAGAAGAAGAGTTCATCAGGGTAGCGCTTTTCTGTGGAAGTCTGCAAGTTGCTCGTCCCCGCTCAGACCACACACTTGCACCGCGCCAGCTTCTAGCACCTCACATACAAAGTCATGCTCAACACTTATGTGCTTTGTGCGTGGGTGCAGCACACCGTCGTTAGCTGTGATGGGACGTGCAGCTCAGTTATCACTATGAAGTGATACAGGTCCCACAGTTATGTCCATTTCCCCCAGCAGCCTACGTAACCATGTAGTTTCACACGCTGCCTCAGCCAACGCCATGTACTTTGCGTCAACCACACTTCCTGCAACACATTACAGTTGGGCACTGAGCCAAGAGATACTTGTACCCCACATGCAAAACACATACCCACCCCGACTGCATGCATGTCTGTCTCATGCATAATCACTCTCAGAATATCCATCAATCAAGATTCATATGGTGGGAGTGAATACAAGACCAAGTGATGCAGTGTGAAAAACATAGCGCGATACCTACATCAATGTCGTGTGGTGCGTTGCATGGTGTTGCTGACTGAACTGGACCAAGGTGTTCATAGCACATTAGATGTGGAGTCGTGTGGTGGAGGAGAGGTAGGTAAGGCGGCCAATGATCTCTCTCTAGAGGGTAGGATCAGTGTCGGGGCCATAGTCTGTGGTGTATGTGTGAAAAGAAGGTGAGCATACACGTCTGGACTCATGGGAGAATGGTGGCCTAGAAGATGATAGACCAAGGGGTAAAACCGTGCCGTGAGTTGTGCAATGAATCGACCCTGGTGTAAAGTGAGTGTGCGTGTGGCTCAGTCATGTGTGATTGTCATGCCTAGGAAGTTGCGGGCCTCTCCTAGGTCTTTCATTTGGTACTACGCCGTGAGCACTGAATTGGTGTCCCGGACAAGAGAGAGTGAAGGGGGGATGAAGATATTGTCAACACAAACAATGAGAGCAATAGGAACATTGTTGATCCAGCGAATAAACGAGGGATCAGAGATACTGTGCATGAACTCCTCGCCTTCCAGTGTGCAACATCTCTCCTTGTTCCAACGTCATGGTGCTTGCTTTAATCTGTATAGTGCTTTCACAAAAAGCACAGCCGGTCAGTGCCATCGTCAATACCTAGTGGTTGTTCCACATACAATTCCTTGTCCAGGGGGCCAGTCAAGAAGGCATTTTTTACATCAATTTGATGAATCTCCAAGTCCTTGTGGGAAGCGACCCCAAGGACGACATTATAGGAGATATACTAATCCAATGGAGCATAAGTGGTTATAAAGCATCAACTAGGTATTTGGTGAAAACCTTTGGCCACAAGGCGTGCCTTGTATTTCTCAAAAAGACTGTGTTTGTCTCTATGACCTTGTACACCCTCTTCAAGTCAATAGCCTTCCGTCCAGGTGGAAGTGGGACATGCTTGTAGACGCCATGCTCAAGTAGGGCATTCAATTCGTCGGCCATCACCTTTTACCACTGAGCCACATCGGGATGACTCCTTGCCTCTGTATTGTCAGTGGCTCTATGAGAGGTCTTGTTATGCTGGCTGGGCCGACGGTGTGATATAATTGTCTGTAGTTAACTCTTGCAATATTACACCGTGAACGACAGACCGGGTCAAGCTGTACTACTGCGTTTGTGTTCCGTATGGAGGGAGACATAGGAGTATCTGTTGTTGTATGCATGTCAGTTGACTCACATAACGCCTCATGGGTATAGCCGGTCTGGTCTATATACGGTGGTTGGTCTGGCTGCACTAAGGTAATAGGGACAAAAACTGAAACACTGACATACTCTTGGTAACGGTCATGGACTGTGAGAATCAGTGCCTGTTTTCGTGTTTGTATGGTTTTGTATGGCATGAGATCTAAGAATGATGCATCCCGACACTCAACATATGGGTAATGGACAAGATCCCAAAACCGCCATGCTTTAGAGGAGTGAGATACACCAACAAAACACAACATCCTCCGCGTGGACACAGTTTGTGACTCCATTGTGGTCGTGCAAACCACACACGCGCCATCGTGCCCCATACTTGGGCGGGATGCAAATCAGCCCGTTGTTTGAACCAGCGTTCCCATGGGGTAACTATCTTGGTAAGGAACCCTTGGGTACCTGATTCCACATCTGGGTAATGTACTTTACCGCCTCTTCCCAGAACCCAAAGGACAAGCCTAACTCAGCAAGTAACGCGCGGAGTGCATCCCCTATTGTTTTATGCCACCTCTCAACCAGTCCATTTTGTTGTGGAGTGTATGGTGCTGTAGTTTGATGTACAATTCTTTAAGCCGTAAGCTCCATTTCAAGAGGACCAAGGAATTCCCATCCTCATCTGTGCACAGAATGCTTAAAGAGTAACTAGTTTGCTGGTCATCCACTGGAATCCACTCCATGATTGCTCGTTGTGTGTCGGCTTTGGTTTTGAGCAAAAAAAAGCCCAACAGAAACGACTGTAGTCATTTGTAAGTGTCAGTATGTACTGTGACGCATACTATACTGAATGAACTGGCATGGGTCATGTGAGGTCTAAATGCACCAGTTCTAGTGGTTCCTTGCTCACATGTTGAGATACGGGAAAACTCTGTCGGTGTGCTTTACCTGCTTGATAGTCAAAACAAGTTGTCGCCTTCAAGCCATGTGGACAAGTTTGAGAACTCAAACCTTGAGCAGGTTGGTGTTTTTGCAGACCATTGATCAGCTCAATATTGATATGAGCCAGTCACTGGTGTAGGAGGTCTGTGTAGTGTGAGACAGTGGTGGTCATCATTTGTGCTAGTGCTCGTTCTGATGGAAAGGTAGGAAACACTGTCAGTCGGTATGACATTTCATTGTGGACTAGCGCATCAGCCAACAGTTTCCTATAAGCACCATCGATCATGCACTTCTCATGACGTGTAAGTGTAGACATGCTCGCTTGTCTGTCCAACTGCCCCCTTGATAATAGCTTCACCTTTAATTGATGGACATACAAGACACCCGTCGGCCACATGATCCCATCAAGCGCTTACAACGTGATAGTACCAACGCCCTCAACCCTCAGTACCTTCCCAGAGCCAGTCCAAACACCATGCACATCATACGTGGCATACAACAATACAAAAAGGCAACAACGATGGGACGTATGGTATGAAGATGCTATGTCAAACAGCCATTCGTGCATGGTGAGTGTGTCTGCGATGTGGTCACATGTGTGTACCCAAGTCGCAGACCATGGGACTGAGTAGTGGTTGAGGGTACTGGCGGGTGTGGTTCTTGAAGCGTCTCCTGAGAGACGCCAACATGCTCTTCCTACAATGTGCCGTAGATGCACTAAGCCCACTCATGCACTAGAACTAGTGTCGTGGCGAACGGTGGGATATAATAGGGCCCACGATACGCCAATGGCGCTATGATCGGCTGTGGCTAGAAGTACTACTACTGCCACCGCTGTTGCTGCTACCGTTGGGACTGTCCCATCGTGGTTGCTCCCACAGCCTCGCGAACATGATACCCAGGTACGTTTGATCCTGAGGCTGAATGGGTGATAGGTAAACCATGAGAGTAGAGCTATGACCCCAACGCAACAAGCGGTGTCCAAAATGATGGTTCTACGGCCAGGTTAGGTGAAAATATAAAGGTTTGCAAATGATGGTTAGGTGCATGTTGGTTAGGCACACCGTTAACTTAATTAGCAAATGTTACATTATGGAAGACAAACTTCCCAAAGAGCCCCAAAGTACAAAGATCGAATAGTTTGATGGACAGTTATGCTCAAAACGATGTCGGCTAGGGCTACTTTGTTGTCTCTTAATACAATTTTCACCTTCTGATGACCAGAACTTTGTCCTCAAGTAGCACAAGCATGTTTTTTCACGTTTGTAAAAGACAAAGTTCCACAGCTTTCCGTTGGTGCAAAAATATTTGCATTCCATTGCTATGTTTGGGATAAATCTTTGTTACATTTTTGCTGAACTGAATCAAAGGAGTAGGACTATACCTTGTTTAACAAAGGGTATATCTTTTATAATCCCCTTTCCATAACAATGTTTAATGGGTCCATCTGAATTTTCTTAATCTGAGTTATCTGTTAGTAAATCAGTTTTCAAATGTTCCAACTCTGCTTGTCTCCACAGGTTATATCTGTCAGACATATTTTTTGGACAAAAGTAGCAGTAGATGAAACGTATTGCTACTATTGAAGGGCACTATTGAGCATCTCAAAGGCTCCAAAGAGCAGCACAAGGCATCATGGTAGTAGTCAAGGCCTTAGAGAGGCTAAAGGGATGCATAAAATCCAGATTTTGGAAGATATCTTCCCACCTTGTTCTGGAGGAGATGGGCTCTTGAGAGGTGGTGTACTGCGAAGAGCTGGTTCAGTTTCCACAAGGAAAAGGCATTACCGCAGTGCAAATTGTGGCAGGGAAGAGGTCGTAGAAAGGTGGAGTGGATAAACTTCTTTTGCAATTGTAATAGTGTCACATGAGGATTCAAAGAAGAGGACAAGCATACGTATAAGCTTCTTGGAAAAAGTATTTCAAACTTGCATCTCTCATATGCGAGTGACAATGGTAATGCAAAGGAGGGGTGGCTTGCATCGTGCAATAAGTACGAGAGTAAAGACCTTATATTCCTTGTACTTTTAGAAGAGGAGATAGTGGCGTTGAAAATTCATGGTGGAGAAGGGATGGGGGCGTATCATGGTAACGCAAATGATTTTGCAAAGTAGCTGAAAATAGCCTAGAATCCTATACAAGAGACCCAATTTATCATTGTTTGCTGAGGGGACTCCCAACAAGCTATGACACGTTGCGAGAGACTATAGAGTGCCAGTTGACTCTTGACCTCTAGTTGATTGGCACATATTTGTAGGTGGAACTATGTCATAATGCCGCAAAGTGCAATGGCGAGAGCAGCAATGAAGCAACGCTTGTGGTCATGGACACGCGTAGTCAACAAAAGCAGCCTTTTGGGCAACTTAGAGGCCAAAAGAAAGGAAAGTGCCATTATTACTTGAAAGATGGGCATCATAAGAAATAATGCTTCAAGTTTAAGAGGGACCAAAAGGACCACTAATAGTAGCAACAAAAGTAGTAGTCTCCAGAGTAACAAGGCCACTTATAGTTATGTCAACGGCATAAATAGTAGAACCAGACTAGTGTGCACCACTTTAGCAACATGAAGGTGGCCAAAGACGTGCTCGATGATTTTTTTTATGGCAACGTCTCATATGTTATGTGTGAAGAAGGCAAATGTAGCGTGGTAGGACTTAAGGTGTGCCAAGAGTCTCATGCACCACAAGGAGTTGTTTACGTAGCTGCTCTCCATTCTCCCCTGACCAATTCTTTGAAGTGATGATTGGGTGGTCTATGCCGAGGGGATCGGGATGTTGAAGATGAGGTTGGAGACCTTGCATGGTATTTAAGAAGGGTGATTCCATGGTGTGCTATGTAAACCTGATGTTTCATTCAACCTCAGCTTGGTCTCACCCCTTCCTAACACAAGACAATCCGTCGACTTTGACAGTGAATATGGCTACATCTTTGAGAAGGAAACAACAGAGGAATTGGCTAGGTACGTTCAGGAGGATAGCATGCATGATTGTTGGGGACAACCAAGATCCCGGATAAGTAAAGTGTTATAGTAGTCGTGCAAGCCATAAATTGGGATATCAAGCATGTGCAATACAGCCACATCCGCATGCGCAGTGTGGCCAAATTTGTACGTGCACCTTTGAATAACTTCATACGAACAAGATGGTGTGCAAGTGGCCCACCATCTCCAACTTTGAGCAGTAGTTGTCTATTGGCTATTTGGATGGGAAGAAGCATCATAAGAAATTATCTAGAGCAGAGAAGCACACTAAGGAGGTGGTGGAACTGGTCCATGTAGACGTGTGACCTGATGCACACCCAAAGGTTTGGTAATTGCAGGTTTTTATCACATTTTTTTATCATTTCATCAATTATATGTTTGTGTACTTCCTTTCTTCTTAAGACAACAGATTTGACGGGTTCAAGGAGTTCAAGGCAATGTTGGAGAACTAGACTAGTAAGAAGACTAGGGCATTGTATAATGGTGACTGCATAAGCTACCTGAACAAGGAGTTTCAGAACTACCTTACTGCGGCTAGCATCAAGGCGTAACATATGATGCCATTTCCACGCAAACAAAACGGTGTAGCAAAATGCACAAATTTCTCCATCGTTGAGTCAGTATGCTACATGCTACATGTGACCTAGCACACCTACGACTTCGGGTTTGAATCAATGAGCATTGCATTGTACATGAAAAACTATAGTCATATAAAGACAATGGAGAAAAAGATGCACTAGCATGCATGGCTCGACAAGAAGCCAATGGTGGGTCACCTCTGTGTATTTTGTAGCTTCATGCGCATGCAGGTGTCCAAGGAGAAGGGGAAAAGTGGGACATGAAGATTGCACAGGTGCTACTAGTTGGCTAGGACGTGGCAAGCAAAGCCTATTACCTCTCGGAGAGGGATATTGGTCACATCATCATCTTCATGGACATTATCTTCAACGAGAGCAACACCATTGGCACAGACATTGATTATGATGAGGCAACGGAATCAATAGAGCCAATTGTCACGAACTTGTGGGAGGAAAACTCCCTCCTACTCTAGTCTCTATTCATCCTTCCTCCATTATGAAAGTAGGAGAACCACTCTACTGTCCCATGTATAATGGTGAAAATACAAAAACCTCATAGATCCAAGCAGAAGAAGGAGATCTTCCACCACCACCAACACCAGTGGTGCCAATGGCACCATGCCAACTGCTCACTAAAGCTATAGCACCAGGCTTCTGGTACCCTCTCAAGGTTGCTACAAGCCTGGTGAGCGTGACCATTTGTGGATACTACAGAAAGTAAAACAAATGTCGATGTCACTCCAGATTCAGATGAGCTAATTTCATATATGACGACCATGATTGTACGGGACATAAAAGATTATTTATGTATCGTACTAGAATAGATATAGTTCTAGCTTGATAACAACATGAGGGAGGTAACTAAGCATCCATTTGGACGCAAGGTGATTAACTGCAAGTAGATTTTGAAGAAGCGGGGAGAAGATTGCAACCTTGAAAAGTAGCAGACGCGACTGGTTGTCAATGTTAATTATAATAGGACACCAAGTGCGTTGAAACCTTTGCCCTTGTTGCAAAATTTACACTTGTGCGTACAATATTATCTCATATAGCAGCGAAGGATCTCAAAATTTACCACATGGATGTCAACATTGCATCTTTGACCTGTGACTTGGAGGAGAAGACTCACATGCAGAACCCAAAAGGATTTTTCAAGGATGGCTGAGAGCATCTGGTTTGTAAGTTAGAGAAGTCGTACAACCCCACGCAAGTGTCGCGTGCTTTAAAGCGGATGTTTGATGTGGTACTAAAGTACATGGGGTTTGAGCTCAGCAAGTGTAACTATAGCGTCTATTGCTAGCAGCATGAACATGAGATCCTTATCATCATTGTCCGTGCGGATGACATGCTCCTCCTTTCTCGTTGCATGTCTCCACTACAAGAGTTCAAACAAAGAATGTAGGAGAACTTCTAGGTGCATGATCACGGAGATGCATCATACTTCCTTGATATCCAAATCACGCATGAACAAAACACTCATACCCTCTGGTTACAACAAATCCGTTGTATGAAGGGTTTCTTGGACCTTTTTAGCATGGCAAAGGTAGAACCCATAAGCACGCCGATTGATATGTTATAGCATCTCCTAAGGTTGAGTGGAGAAATAGATATTGTTAAACGACAGAAGCACCAAACCGCTGCGAGTAGTCTCATGTACCTGATCATGGCAACCATGCCAACTCTTGCACAGGTTGTGAACATTGCAAGCAAGCACATGGCATGTCCCAGACCCGACCACCAGACGACAGTAAAGTACATCTTCTACTTCATTGTTGGAACCATCAGTATAAGCATCACCTACAACACTGCCAATGACAACATCATTCACTATAAAGGCGTTGATTGTGCTTTAAATCCAAATGGACAACAAGTATGTCTCAGTATGTTTTCTTTCCATCAATGGGGGTTCTATTACTTAGTGCAGTAAACAGCAGGTGGTTATGGTCATTTGGAGCATGAAATATGATTATTTACGTCTAATGGTAGAGATGAGTGGGATCATAGCAGTGTTTATTCCTATGCGCATGGAAAACCATACTATTATTACATTTGCCCAAAAACCTTTAGCACTATGTTTGTACAAGCACATTGAGATCGCCTATCACTTCATCAGGCACATCGTGCAGGAGAGTGTTATCAAGTTGGAGTGCAGCCAAATAAGCAAGCAAGTTGCTAATGATTGCACCAGACCATTGCCTTGTGAGAAGTAGTTGTTTTGTATAAAGGTATGTGGACTCAATCTACTCCGACAAGTACAAAGTAAGAGAGTTTTGGGCAAGGAGCCATCTGGCTTGGTTTTAGGTCCACGAGAATAGGTCCACCAGATGCTGTGCAACTTTAACATGTGAAAAACCAGGCTGCAAACCATCCACCATTTACGTTTCAAACAGTCCAAACGTTGGTTTATGAGATTTGAATTTTTTAAATTTCTAGAATCATTAATTACCGGTGTGTGGATGAATATGGGTTACCATGTGAAAAGAAGAAGGTAAGAGGTCCAAGGTTAAGACTTGATGGGACAAGTATCCAAAAAGGTCCTTGATCATAGAATTGCCTTGTCAAAGTGTGTTGACTAGTAAACAAGTACCTTTTGTAAATTTTAAGTGAGGTGGGATCATTGTGTACTAACCATGGACACATGGTTGTTGTTTGTTAGTACCCCCTGGCCACTACTATGGCCTAGCAGGCAGACTGGGGATGTACTTCCCATTCGAATAAGTCCCATAAACCTTGTCCGTGGTGCAAGTCCAAGCAACACACTAGAAGTATACCGTAATGAATAGTATGTTGGACTAACGAACGGCAGGTCCTGCAATAAAGTACCCATGTGAGTTTGAATGTTTTTAACCTGTAGATATTTCTCCATGCACGAGGAGCATGTGCCACTTTGCCGTCAGTGGATAGGCCGATTGGTGAGATAGTGAGGTGATATGGAGAGGCCGTCTCCAAAAGTGCCACTATCCAAACACCTTAGATGAAAGGGCTAAGACTGTATGTACCAAATACATTTTTCATTCTAAACATACAATCTGGTCTTAGGTGCTCATCCAAAAGCTCTCCAACTAAAGAATGATATGAATACGGCACCATTTAGTTTAAATCCCAAACGTTAGTCTCTGGCTATCAACTCGCACAAAAGTGACGAAGTGCTAAGTGGACACAGTTGTTAGCAAGTGATTGCCTATAAACTGCTCAGTGTAGAACCACGATCATGAGGGTGATGCCTTCTCCTAGTTAAAGTGCTAGGAGCGGACGGCAATTGCCATTCTTTCAAGCCTGCTTTCTAGTTCGTTTACCTTAGACTGGTTGACAAAGGATCATGGGCCCACACCGACCACCTGTTAGGTGCACCTCGCTCAACTTTGGTAAGCTGTCTCTGAATGCGCACATTAGCTCCATCAGCTCCATGAGCTCATGCTGCACTAGCTCCAACAACTCGGTTTGCACTTAGCACACACAGACCAAGGAAAAGCTCTACCCTCAGAGGCACGACCCTAGGGCCCCAACCAGGATGAGCTCTACCTTTGGAGGTAAGACCCTCTATGTGCTAGTGTAATCTATCTTCTATGTTTGCACATAAGTAATAGCTCAAGGGGTATGCAACAGAATTACACCTTGAAACCGGTAGTATACATCAGTTAACATCAGCCTACATCGTTCTCAACGCATTAGAGACATGTAAAGCAGAAAAGGGCAGGTAAAATTACCAGCCCATAAGGAATTGTGGGGGCTGCCATAGGGCAGTCTTCAAACTCAGTAGGGGTTGGCACAAGGAAGTCCTAAAACTCAACATGGCCTACCGTTTGGCAGTCCTCAAACTCAACGATAGCTACTACAGGACATGCCACTAGAAAAATAAAAAGTTCTACCATACTTCCACAACGTCTTTGACATTTGGGAGGAATCACCATCTTTAAGAGGAATGACTTCCTGCTTTGGAGATGGCAGTTCGAGCTCACAATGAAATAACACAGCTTCATCATGCTTCATATGGAAGGAAAGTATGTTCTTATGAAGGGTACATCCGAGCACGAAGTAAGGATGAAACAAAATGATAATTTCATGTGATTCCTCAACAATGCAGTATCTAAGAAGTACGTACCAATAATTACCGCATATACACTTGCTTTTGATGCTTACCACAAGCTTAAGCGTATATAGAAATTGACCTTCCTTGAAAACAGACTCTTCATCCTACAAAATCCTATCAACATGCAAGTGAATGAGGAGGAGTCAACCCCGGAATTCCTAGAGGGGTTTGAAGGACTCCTTGGTGAGGCTCACCAGACAAAGTCGGATCTTGACAAAAACATACAAGCCATGATCCTCCTCATGGTACTATCGGAGAGCCGAAACCCAATGATCACTGTCATCGATGGTTGGAAGGAAGATGACCTGACGTACACGGCAATTTTTGAGCAAGTGCAAAACAAGGCCATGCATTGTAATGGAAGTGAAGCCAACTTATCAGCTTGTGTTCTATGCAACAATTGCGGTAGGAACCAAGGGCCAGCATTTGTTCAGGGAAGCATCAGTTGAAGCCGTAGCAGTAGGGGTAACAATGGCCACAAGGATCCCAAGCAATATGCCAACTGCCATTACTGCGACAAACTTGGGCACTTGAGAACATAGTATATGTTGCTTAAGAAGGAAGATGGGGGAAGTAGCAGGAATAAAGCCAGAAAAAAGGGTGGCAAAGAAGCCAATAACACGATGGCTCTAAGCACGCCTGCGATAACAGGATCGGTCCTACTTAGGCCAGGAGCCTTTGAGCTTGACTCAAACACTGGTCACCACTTTAGCAACGACAAAGCTAGATTCATCTCCATCGGCCCCAGTGATCAATGGTTCAGATGTACAAATAGCAACATTACAAGAGCAAATGGCAAAGGAGACAAGGTGGTAAACATCAATCTTAATACTACATAGAAGGATTTACGGCTACGTGATGTGGTCTACATTACATCCTTTGCAACAAACCTCTTCTTTGTGTTAAAAAATACGGATAGCAATATGATGGTGTTGTTCAGGCAAAAGAAGGCGGTCATTGCCAGAAAGAAGGAAATCAAGGTCCTTTACGCCAACAAAGATCACGTCGCACAGGTCCCATGAGTTGACATACTTTACACACTATAGGGAACCACAAGAGAAACATCAATCAATAACTGTCATGTAGGTGTGGGACACACAATATCTTGGTACTTGCACATGAGTGCACACAAATAGAAACCAAAAAGGCATCATCTGCCACAAAGGACAAAGACGTTGAGCTGTGGCATAGAGACTTTGGGCACGTTGCAAACAGCATCCTCCAAGTCGTCCAGCAACACTTGCTGGTCTGGGCATGGAACGATGCAAGAAGGATGCGCCTGGGTCAGACAGCCTGTGTGAACCTTGCTTTTAAGGCAAGACCAAGAGAAAGCACTTTGAGCACAATGGTTGCCGGGTTGAAGCAGCCCTTGACCTGATTTATACCAACGTGTACAGGCCCTTTTGCATTGAACAAGTTGTGCTAGCAAGTAATTTCTGACCTTCATCGTCAACCAGAGCCGCAAGGTGTAAATGTATTTCATCAAAACAAAGGAGATGTCTGGGAAATGTTGCAGGACATTATTGCTATGGTCATGTGGGAGACTAGAAAGAAGGTCAAGGCGATACAAAACAACGTCGATGGAGAGTATGAAGTATGCAAGGGCTAGTTGCGGCATAATGGGATTAACCACAAGCCTACTTATCCCTACACGCCGCAACGCAATGGCATGACGGAGTGAATGAATCAGAATATCCTCGGCATGGAGCGTAATATGTTCTTTGATGCAATACTTCCACCGCAATTCTGAGAGGAAGTGGCAAGAATGGCATGCTACACTGTCAATATGACTCTTGTGGCTATCGAGGCAGGCAGGGAAAGGAAAAGGGCAAGTAATAGATGACACCACAAGAAATGTGGTTGGGAAAAAAACCGGATGCATCAAACCTCAAAGTCTTTGGCTACACTACATGGGCAAAGGTCCAGGTGGGAGAGGATGGAGGTAAGCTGGATATGAGAGTGCAAACGTGCGTGTTGGTGGAACATTCGACAGCCCACCAGACATGCCGCCTATTGAACGAGGTAGAAAGAAGACTCATTACCTGCCAAGACAGTATGTTTGATGGAAAAAGACCAGGCAATGAAGATATTCTTGATTCCATACAAGCTCTCAAGCATGGAAAGGTATTGTTGCGGCAAGAGTGAGGAGATCAAGCTGCTAATAACTTACAAGTGTTGTCATTTTGGTAGACACTGGAGAAGACTGGTGGTGGAAGGAGAGTAACTACGTAGGCTAGCACAACGCCTGGCTCTGACACAGATTTGGAGACGTTCGAGACGTCCGAGACCAGCTCGGAGGCTAGTGACTCTTCACAAGAGGAAAGATTAACTTCAAGGCAATCCACACCACAGGAGAAACAACAAAGCAAAGATGAGGCACCAGTAATGCATCCACCGAGCACATGGAAAAGGAAACGAATGCCAAATCACAGTGTTGATACCGAAAGCTAGTCTCTGCTTAGCTGGTCACGTCTAGCTCACAAAGCGCCGCATACTGCGGCTGAGGTTATGGCAAGGCCTGATACGGCCAAATGGAAGGAGGCGATTGATAGCAAGCTTGTATCCATCAAAGAAAAGGGCATATGGGTACTAGTGGACAGATCCGCTCACGCTCACCTAGTGTTCAAAAAGTGGGTGCTCAAGTTGAAATGGAAGCAAGACAGAAGCATCGACAAGTGCAAGGTGAGGGTTATGGCCAAAGGATTCTCTCGGCGTGCAAGGTCTTAGACCTTTGCACCGGTCCTCACGTTTGCCCCCATCAAGTTGTTCCTGGCCGTCGCTACCGCCAAAGGCCTAGAGATCAACCAAATGGACATGCAAACAGCTTTCATTCATGGGAAGTCAGAAAAAGAGGTGCTCATGGATATACCGGAGGGGATGTATGCACCCGCATGAAAGGTGTGTCGGCAGGTGAAGGCGTTGATACCTAGAGTCATCCGCTGGTGGTTCAACCTCTTTGCCAAGGAACATCTTCAAGTATACATACATCCCCATGACAATCTCAAATTATATGACCACTCTGTGGTTTAAGGGTTACCTATCCATGTAAAATTTAACATGCAACCATTGACCTCCTCAAAATGGAGCATCATAGGCTTCGTCATCTTGCTTCTCTACTACTCTCCCTCTCTGCTCTGTTCACGTTGATGTAGGCTAATGGAGGCTGTTATTTACAAATAGTTTGGAAGGTGCGTATGATGCTTACCCTTTATCCGTGATCACATGCAAAGAAAGTAGAATGCACCATAGTAAACCCAGGGTCCTACCTCCACATGTAGAGCTCATCTTGGTTAGGGACCAAGAGTCATCTCTCCAAGTAAAAGTCCTATCCTTGGCCCTTGTTTGCTACGGGCTACAATTTGCAATGGAGCTGATTGCGTAGATGGAGGAGATAAAGCTGAGAGACTGGATGCATAATGCAGAAATAAGAGGGCAAAGGAGTTCTTCGGACTGATAAATTGCCAAAGGCAATGCACTAGAAAACAAGGCAGACAAAATGGCACTTCCTGGCCGGTCCTAGTATTTCAAATGGAAGGAGATATGACCCTTTGAAACACAGTTCTACTGGCCTCATTGTATCGTGTCCTTAGCACATGGTCAATTTTGCATGAGGAGCTCATCATTGGAGCTCAAACCAATCAATGCCTTCTTAGTATCTGCCTTAGGTAGACTATGCCATTAGGAGTCACAAAAGAAAGGTATGTAATATAACACAAGCAACTGACAAGTACTTCTAGTCCTAGAACTAGCCTCCAGCCTAAGCATGTAGTGGCTCCTCGGATAAGCTACTTTAGGAGCAATTAAGATTGCATCCACTACCCCCTGTACATGGTGCTTTTTGGTGATTGCAAAGTAACTCCAGCCACCTAGAAGGGACTTCGAGTATTCAGATACATCTGCCATAACCTTCTTTTCCTTTTTTGGTCATAGAGAAAATTAGCCACCCTTAGATTTGGAGGAGAGAGGTGACCTCGGAGCAACAAGCATGTAGGGGTGAAAGGGTATGAATATTTCTGGATAATGGTTCTTGAATCACTCAAAATGATGGTGTACATATAGAGCTAAATCTTGGGGATGTCAGCCCTCTCACAAGCCGCACTACTTAGCCATGGAGGCTAAGGCCCACACAGTACAGTCCATAATCTCTCACAAAAGAGGCTTACCCTAACACCGGCGGTCAATGACCCCAGCAATTTTGATCGTTCATATCTCCCTATCCAATTGTTGGATTGGCCGGAAACATGGACTGTAGACATTCATCCATTTATTCCTTCCAATGGTGAAGTTAAGTAAACAATCAGATTAGGCATTTGGTATTTTCCTTTAACTTGCTCGTGGACCTGAAATGGATCTGGATGGCCCCTTTCCCAATAGAATCCGACTTTGCCCCAGTGTGAGAGGGATGAGTCCACACGCCTCCATGTAGAAGTATTGCTTCTCATGAATCACTGGCTTGGTTTGAAAATGAGCGACGTGCTTGCTTGTTGAATAGAACACCACCTTGATAGCACCCTCCTCCACCATGTGCCTGAGGAAGTGAGTAGTGATGTGAATGTGCTTGGTTTGTGTATGGTGCTCTAGATTCTTTGCCAGTGCAATTGCTCTCTGATTGTCAACGCGCATAAGAATATGAACATTTGTACTCCCATTCATGTGTTCCATAAGACATGGGAGCCAAAAGGCTTCCTTGGCTCCAAAGCTCGGGAGAAAAGGTTTCCATGTAGTCAATGTTCTCTTACTGCGAATAGCCCTTTCCAACCAGCCTTGCCTTGTTAATTTTTTAGGTTGCTATATGCTCCCTGATATTTCTTGAAAGCCCACTTGCACTTGATTACCTTGTGCCCACGTGGGTGCTGAGCTAACTCCCATGTGCCATTGTCAAGCTACAATTGTATCTCCTATTGCATAGCTTGCGCCCAATCAGCTACATCAGGTGCAGCAATAGCCTCCTTGTAACATGCAGGCTTATCTCAATGTGCTACAACTACAACGGTCATGTTTTTTCATTTCTGCAACACCAAAATGGTTGCACTCTTTAGGCTTGTAGCGCACCCTAGGAGAGTACCTACGATCTATTGTTAAAGTGTTTCCAGGCGGCTCACGCGATGCTGCTTATACAATTGCTACTGTTGGTCATTTGAACTCTCTCTCCTTACGTCTACCAGTAAAGTTGTTGTGTCTGTGACATTGGACATCGAAGAGTAGAATCATTCTCCCATTGTCACGATAGAGGAAGGATCACGAGAGACTAGGTCCGGAAGGGAATGTGCTCCCACAGCCTTGTGAGTTGTTGGTCTGGCTACCTCTTAAAATGATGTTTGTGCAGATTACATCGCTCTCGTTGAAGATGAAATCCCTAGAGATGATAATGTGGCATGTATCCCTCTCATAGAGATGATACAACTTGCTTGCAAAATCATAGTCAATCAGCAGCATTTGTGCGCTCTTTGCATCCCACTTATGCCGTTCCTCCATGAGCATGTGCATGTGCGCCAAGCTGCCAAATGCAGACAAGTGGCCCACGCTTGGATTGTTGCCAAAGCATGCCTTGTATGACGTTATCTGCTCCAGTGCTTAAGTTGGACTATGTTTCTTGATGTACACCATAGCACTCACTACTTTGGCTCAAACGTTGTAGGTGAACCAAGCTTCGTGCGGCATGGAGGACACCGACTCAATGATGGTGTAATTTACTCGTTCTACTATACCGTTCTATTAGGATGAGTATGGCGCTGTACGCCATCCCTTGATTTCAGCTCCTACAAGGTAGTCCTATAACTTGTTGCTCTGGTACTCTCCACCACGGTCCCTTTGAAGCGCCCTGATTTTCTTAGTGTTCTGGTTCTCCAGCAATGCCTTTAATTCCTTGAACCTGTCAACCCACAGGTCCTTGTAAGAAAGGAAGTAAACAACATTGTAATAGTTGAAATCATTAATGAAGGTCAGAAAATGCCTATAGCCTTTAAAACTGTGGGTTTGTATTGGGCCACATAAGCCTATATGGACCACACTAAGTCCCTCATTTGCATGCTCCCTTGCTCTAGAGAATGCCTCGCGATGTTGCTTCAGCTCCAACCACCCGATGTTTAACTGCTGCTCAAAGCTAGAGATGGTGGGCAATTCATGCACCATTTGCTTTGCTTGAAGATGTCAAAGTGTGCACATGATGATTTGGCTGTAGTGCGCGTGCCAGAGTTCACCATCTATTGCCTGTACTACTCTTGCGAGACTATGCTCATGTGGGATCTTGGTTGCCCCCGGCAAGCGGTACATGTTGCCTGCCTTTACGGACCTGGCCAGCTCCTTCCTTGTGTCCTTGTAGGGGATGTAGCCGCAGACATTGTTTAAGGCAACGTGCAATCCTGTATTGGTTAGAAAGGAGTGTAAGAAAAGGTTGAACGCAACATTAGGAACATAGAGCATGCCATGGAACACTCCCACTTTAATGCCATGCAAAGTCTTCAATAATATCTCCACACTCAAAATCCCTTGACCAAATATCACACGATCATCACCCAAAGAAATAGGTCGAGGAGGGACTGAGAGTAATGGTGAGAACCACTCCTTGTGCTGCCTCACACTCTTGACACACCTTGAGTCCTTGCACCATGTCAGATTTGCCTTCTCCACTTGCCACATGTTAGAGTTTTCCATGAAGACGCAGACGCATACCTCCTTGGCCACATACACGTTGCTATAGTGGTGTACTCTAGCTTGATTTTGCATGTGGTTCCATTCATGATGCCATGACTGTTGTTGGTGCTGACGTTGTAGAAAATATTGATTTTGCTATGGTTGTTGCTACTCCTTCTAGCTCGTTTTGTACTTGAAGCACTCTTTTTTGTATTGTCCCACTCTCTGGCAGTAGTCGCACTTGCCTTCCCTCTTGCCTCTCTACTACCTAGGGTACTGCTGCTAGTGGTAGCTGCGTGAGCCCATCACTATTCAAATTGCTTTGCTGCTCTTGTCGCCATTGCGCATTCTTGCATCGTGACATAGTTCTACTTACACAAGGTACATGCAGATGAAGTTGAGTTCAAGAGTTAGTTGGTAATCTAACATCTTTGGCACTGTGTTGTAGCTCATTTGGAGTCCCCTGAGCAATATGAGGATGAGGCACATATCTTCCACAGGGTTCTTGTTTGTGTTTTGCTACTTTGCTAGATCCTTTGCCCTCTCCAAGTACACCTCCATCCCATTTCCACCCTTAAGTTCAATGTCATCATCGTTTCCTCCAAAAGCATGACTAATGTAGCATCCTTGCTTTCATCCCTCCTTCACAATGCATCCCACACCGCCTTTGCAGTAGCCTTGTCACTCACATACTAAAGAAGCAAGTTGGAGATGGTGTCAAAAGTAACTTGTAGACATCCCTGTCCTCCTTTTCCTACTCGTAATACGCCACAGCTACTATTGTAGATGATCTTGCATCTATTGCACCTTTTTGCAGCGTCGACCCAACTGCCACGTGCCATGCAATGATGCCTTTTGCTTATGGTTTTGGAGTTGGCTCGTCGCCGCTCACCACCTCCCACAAGTCCCTCTCCTCCAAAAGGAGGCAGATATGGATATTACAAAATGTAAGATTGGCGCATCCTTTCAGACTCTCGAAAGGCTGGGCTGCTGCCATTTTGAGCTTTGGTGATGCACAACGCTGCCCTTGAGTGGGAGTGCTGCTCCTGCTCCTGCTGCGACTTTTGCAAAAACATCTATCTCACGTGAAATGGACTATAGAGGATAGCAGATTTTGAATTTGGAAAAGCCCAACCCACAAATAGAAAATGCAGCTCGAAACATTCTACATGGACCCATATAAATGAGTCATTAACCGGGGGTTTTCAGAGATATGCACTTTTGAAAACAGGTTTTGCAAATACTCCTACTTGAGCTCTGACCAGCCAACTTGTAATAGGTGCTTATCCCAAATGCTCTGATAGAATGCAGTTATTTTTATACCAATGGAAAGCTTAGCAGAAATGTTTTACTTATCATGTGCCAAATTTTAATGTTGAGCAAGAAACAACGGAGGTGTGGTCATTTCAAGGCAATTGTCTTACTCAAAGGAAAAAGAGTAGCCCTGACGGACCTTCCTTAAAACATAAATCTACATCTCATTGTTACATCGCCGCAATCTTTAGCTCGTTGGGAAGCTTGTCTCTTGAACTTGGTCAAGGTTTGACCCTAACATGCCACTTTAAAAAATGACGACCAGTGCTGAAGCTTGCACAGTCTGGCTCTCATACCAAGTGTTGGATTTAAAGGAGAAAGGTGACCTTGGAGCATTGCGCATATGGGACTAAAAACGAATCCTTTATGATGAGGAATGGTTGTTGAATCACTCAAAACGATGGAGTTCATATAGAGCTAGAGCTTGGACAAGTCATTCCACTCACAAGCCACACCAGTCAGCCATGGACGCTAAGGCTCACACACTAGAGTCCATAATCTCACACAAGAGAGGGAATCAACTCAGCAATCAGGCTGACTACTGACACAAAACCTAAATAGCTAGAAAGTGCTTTCATGGCACACTCCTAGTAGTCACATAACCCACAATCCCAGGGAGAATCGCCATGTGTCTGTGGCTAGCACAGAAGGACCTCACCTCACATAAAAAGTAAGGAGAGGTCCATTTTTCCTAGTCAGTATACTTTAACAAGGCAACCCATAAATTTAGGACCTTTTGGATATTTATCCCATCAGATCTTCATCCTGGCCCCCTTGCCTTTTTTTTTCTCAGGCCAAGGCATGGGGCTGTCGCCCATGGTCACCCGAACACCAGCGCTCAATGACCTAAGATTTTCTTAAAAGTCATGTTTCGCAATCAGACTAATTGATCAACCTGAAACTTGGATTGTAGATGTTTTCCCCCTAATGTTTCCGTTGGCGAATTTGGATTGACGATACAAGCAGGCATCTCCTAGTTTTGTGGAACTTGCTCCCATGCATCTGAAACGGAGCCGGAAGCCCCATTTCCTAACACCTCCAGGTGCGCTTTGACCCAATGAGCTCTCGCTCTAGAGAATATCTTTGGAATATCTAAGGCACATAAGTTGTCATAGGTAGTGTTTGCTGGCTATACTACCGTGGTTTAGCCAAAGGAGACTCTCTCAATAGGATCAAGGCATACCTTTTCTATCATAAGCAGACATAGGGAACTTGCTCAAGAGAAGTAGAACATGCCAAGTCTCCCCTATGCCTCTTTACTTAATGTTTGGACAAGGAGACCATGAAGCTAATGATTTGGAGTAGAAAAATAATCTAAGGTAGTTGGTAGAGCTCGAGAGAGTACATGGGAGTTGTTGTAGCTAGTCCATGACTTCCGTGTAGCCGCTGGCATCAAGCAAAGCAAACTACGCCATACTCATCATAGCAGAATAGTGTGGTAGAACATGCCATCTAGACAATGGTCAAAATGGAGCGCTCTATGCTGCACACGGCTAAGGTCCCTTATGCATTCGATGCTAAAGATGTGATAGCTATAACTTACATCAAGAGCCATAATCCAACAAAGGTACTAGAGCAAAGGATCCAATACAAGGCATGGCTTAGTAAAACGCCAAGCGTGCATCATATTCAAGTATTTTGTATCTTGACATATATGCAGGTATAAAGCCACATGCCTCATACTTGATGGTGTTTTTCTGCAATACTTAGTCAAGGTCCAAGCAGGTGAAGGAACTAGAAAGCCGAATGCACGTGCTTTCAAGTGTGAGATGATCAACTTTGAAACTGCATACAAGGCATGCAGGCAGTGGGTCCAAGTAATTGGAAGGCTCATTGAGAGCTAAGACGTGGAGTTCGATGAGAGGTCAGTAGGAAACAAAGAGAAAATGGATCCTAACCATGCTCCTAAATGAGGAGAGTGGGTTGTGTTGCTCAAATCAACTTATCAAGCACCTGAGACTTAGAGCATGATCTCAGTGAAGTGAGATAATGGTATAGTAAGGAAAGTGGTTGTATACGCTCAAATAATAAATGATTGTAACAGTGATAAGGAGTCATATAAGGCTTCTCCTTCCAGCTCAAAGGCTCATGAATCTTCCTCAAATAAAGGATCATCGACACGGCAAGGGACATCTCAACAAGGGTAACAAAAGTAGCCCATCCTTCAAGCACCACCAACTACTCTCCGGCATAGTACATGGCGGAATAAATCTTTGCTAAACTATAACGCTATGTTTACCAAATGGAGGAGACTCAGCTATCATGTTTGATTCACGGAGAGCCTGTGAGCAAAGCAAAGGTAAAGAACATGCCAGATGTAGCCAAGTAGGAGGCAATGCACAGTAACTTAAATCTTCTAAAGAAAGTGGAATACATATGTCCAGCAATATATGTTAGATAGGCTCCAAAACACCCACATAGTGGTGTGAAAGTGGGTGCTCCGGAAGAAGATAAAGTTGGATAGTATTATTGACAAGTGAAAGATAAGAGCTGTCACAAAGCGATTTTTTTAGCGTGTTGGCTTGGTATAAAACCGTGATTTTACATGTAATATCTTCCATGAGTCAAAATACAAAGAGCAGATAACAAGTGCCGTTCTAGTTGCCTTATTTTGTAGAATGCTGCCTTAGGTTGGTTCAATTAGGCTTAAGGTCCTTATTGACTGATTGAAATGTATGCTTCAAAGTGCTCTCTTGGCCTCTCCCTTTTCTTTCGCGCATTGGGTCCATAATGCTCCTCTACATCCTTCAAGTCGATGAGCTCTAATGGCGGCTGCAAGCATTAGCAAACATGAGCCAAGGACAAGCTATGCGTAGGGAGGCATTATCCTTGGATCGTATCCAATATACGTTTTACTTGTGAAAGGAGGACTCTCAATTCAATGGAGTATGTTATTATCAATTCATGGACAATCTAAACATAAGGGAGTAAGCAACGGATCTGTACCTTCTAAATTAGTATGAGACAATAGAGTACATCAACATAGCATTAACAGGACGAACAAAATAGGCTGGAAAATAAGGCAGATAGAATGGCACTTGCCGTCGATTCCTAGCATTTCAACTGGGATGAAAGTTCACCCTCAAAATCACTGTTCAAAACTTAGCAGTTCATAGGAATCACTTCTTTGCATTGTGTCTTAGCACCTGGTAATGTTTGTGCAAGGAGAAACTCCTGAGGCGTAGCACAATTAATGATTATTTAGTGTCTACCTTTGGAGGAAAACTCTATTAAGAGTCTCAAAGATATGAATTCAAATCAACCATAGGCAACTTACAGGTACTCATAGTCCTAGAGCTAGCCTCTAGAATAAGTGCGCAATGGCTCTTTGGATGAGTCACTTTGGGAAAAATCTAGATTGCTTCATCCCCCTTGCCTACATGGCTCTCTATGTGACCACCAGGTGGTGCCAGCCAAGAGGAAGGACCATGGCATGATCAGAGATGTCCCTTCTAACCTTCTTGACCCCCTTTTGGCGAGAAAGAAAAAAAGGTCACTCACGTGGGATTTCATCAAGAGACCTTTCGCTCCAGAGACTATCTCTTGAACGTCCAAGCCACAAGGAGATTTCCTAAGCATTATTTTCTTGTTATACTATCCAGTTTAGACCAAGGGGACTTGCTCCAAAGGAGCAATACAAGCATTGTCTATCTGGACCAGACTTAGGGACTTACTCTAACGGAGTAGAGCATGCCTAGTCTTTCCTAAGCCTGTCCAAATGTTAGGTATGCACGAGGGACATATCATATCAACAAACTCTCCCTTGCACCTTTTCCATTTTCTGTGACATATATTCTCTCCCTAGGGCCTGGCCTTAGTCTTCATCCATTGCGTCAACGTTACGCATCCCTTGGATACGTGTAGAATGGAATTGGCTATCAAGTGCCATGGTCATGAAATTTGCAGGAATCTTCTTGGTCTCCACGTATTGCAGGTCCACAATCTCCTTTGTGACCAGGTCATGTGACTGATTGTATCTAATGTCAATATGCTTGGTATGTCGGGAGATGATGTCACCATGTGCCATCTGCATGGCATTCTTGTTGTCAATGAAGACCATTGCTACTTTTGTTGGTGGCATTTACGTGTGACAAAGTAGGCTATGTGGCTTCTAGATGAGCAACTAACACTCTATCTTAGTAATAGATAGGGAGTACAATATGCTTTTTGCTTTTCCAAGAGACTGCACCACCATTCAAGAGGCACACAACGTCCAAAGAGGATTGTTTTTCATCAAGTCTTCTTCTCTAGTTGGCCTCTTTATAGCACACAAAGTGGAGCGGGTCAGATCCTTCTATGCCTCCAAACTATAGTTCCATGTGTCATGCCTTCTGTAGGTAGCAGATGATGCGCTTCATGTTCTGATTTTCCCTCGTGCAGAGAGGAAACAACATTTGTTTCCATGTGAATGATGATGAGCAAGGCTTTACGCTGGTATCACTGTATGTGGACAACTTGATCATATGCTTGTTGCCAATCAAGCTATTGGACAAGCAGAAACCAGATCTCATTAGCAGGTTCAAGATAGAGGACATCAGTCTGCAGAAGTTTTATCTTGAGATGGCGGTCCACCACAACTGAGCATGAAAAACCATTGACGTAAACTGGATCAAGTATATCATGAATGTTCTACGAGTCCAATATGGAGGAATGTAAGTCCATGAGCATACCCATGAGAATAGAGTGGAAGGTCTCCTCTTCCATGAGCTCAAGCATGGAAGCAGACTGGCATAAGATAGTTGTGTATGCATTGGTATGAATGCACCCTGATATTTGTTATCTTGTGAAAATGTTGAGTAGGTTTATGGCCAACCCTACAACCTGGCATGAGGAGGCCATGAAGTGCATTATGTGTTATCTACTGAAGACACGATACATGGATGAGCCACTTTGGTAGACATCTGAACTACATCCTTTCTCCTACCTTCATGGCGCTCTCTCTCACCACTAAGTAGCAAAAGCCACAAAGATTCACCTTAGAATGTTCTCAAATATCTATTAGAACCTTTATGGCCCCCTGTGGTAAAAACAATATTCTCGAATAAAGCGAGATGTGACCCAGTGACCTCGTCCTAGAGAAACCAGTTCTTAAACGTTTGAGCCACAAGAATTTTTCCTGTGTAGTAGTTTGTCTTTGTTTGCATGTGATTACTGGTTAAGGAGAAAGCAAAACATCTACACCTTCCAAATGAATATCACATAAAAGCATACATCTTCCTAGATTTGTCTCAACAAAGTAAAGAAACAGAGTAGCAGAAAAGCACAATGATGACACCAACAATGCTCATTCTTGAGCACGTCCATGGTGGCATGTCAAAATTCACGGGGATAGGTTTTCCCTTGTAGGCATGGCTACTTGAGGTTGAAATGAGAGTCTGCAGCTCCATGGCGATGTTCCTTGGAGAAGAGGTTGAACTATTAAGAAATGACACAGGAGTATGGAGCATAGAGCATGAAAATTGCATGGTGCTATCATCCTTTACCAACAAGTGCATGAGTCATAGCTATTGGAAGTAGAAGATAGACATACCCTTGGAGCAGGAAGTATGCGGGACTTGAAGGGCATGAGTTGTGCTAAAGAATAGTTGTTGAATGATTGGAAATGATGGAGTATAGATAGAGCTATACGGTGGTCATGGCGACAACTCCTCTTCTGATAAGAGCGGCAACGGAAGTGGTGGCGGTAGAGAAAAGGGCAATGGTGGCAGTGCAAAGGGTTCAAAGCGTCCTGGGGCGTGCCATAACTGTGGCATGCCTAGACAGTGGGCACGAGACTTTAGGGCTCGCAACAAGGAAGACAGAGATCATGGTGGTAGAAATGAGGGCAAAGAAAATGGTAAGAAGGAGTTAACAATCATGATAGCTAAGAGCATGGCGGCAACCAAGGGAGTGGCATTGCTCAAGCGTAGAACCTACACACTTGACTCTGGTACAAACCACCACTCTTCAAGGGGGAAGGATGGGTTTGTCCCCATCGGGGACACTAAACGTCGCTTCAGATGTGCCAACAACAGCTTTATCCATGCGCAAGGCGAGGGACATAAGCTGATTGGCATCAACATGAACGGTGTTGAAAAAGACTTGAAGCTAGAGAACATCGTCTACATGCCGTCTTTTGTGGCAAATCTCCTCTCCGTGTCTAAAATCAAAGACCACGACATGACGGTCATCTTCTTTGGAGGCGGAGGCCATGATTGTCAAGAAAAAGGACATCAAGATCTCCTATCCCAAGAACAGTCTTGTCGCACAGGTCCCAAGAGTTGATGGGCCCTACGTGCTGCAGACCAGGCTCCTTCAGAGTAAAAATGAGGGATATGCGGAGGTTGAAGAGCCCAAGTCTTAAAAACCTCTTGTAGCACCACAGGCTAACACCATGGCAGCCAACTCCACCAAAGATCAGATACTGAGCAATGACACAGGCGGTTTGGCCATGTGGCTCACAGCACACTGCAACCTATGTAGCAACACGAAGTGGTTAATGTCATAGAGGGATGCAAGGCCAAGGACGAGGAAAGGTGGAAGAAGCTGTCTCAGCCATGCCTCCAAGGCAAGGCAAAGAGAAAGTCCTTTGAAAGTAATGGGCAACGTGTGGCAGCAATCTTGGACCTGATTCACTTTGATGTGTGCGGACCATTCCACACTCCTTCAAACAGCGGCAGCAAGTATTTCTTTACCTTCATCGATGATCAAAGTTGCAAGATGTGGATCTACTTCCTCAAGACAAAGGGAAAGGTCATGGAGAAGCTGCAAGAGTTTGTCGCGATGGTAGAACGGAACACAAGCAAGAAGGTCAAGGCAGTTCGCACTGACAACGGTAATAAGTACAAGGCATACAAAGACTGGTTAAGCCAACACGACATCGACCACCAAACCAACACGCCTTACATCCCCTAGAGTAATCGTGTTACCAAGAAAATGAGCCAGGCTATCCTTGGCATGACACGAAGCATGCTCTTTGACGGCAAACTCCCACCTTTCTTCTAGTATGAAGCAGCATGACTGGTGGCCGGCGCCATTTGGCGGTCACAAGGACTGCCATGTAGGCAAGGAGGATGATGCAATATAGATTGTCCCCAAAGTGGCTCATCCAAGGAGCCACTGCTTGCCTAGGCTAGAGGCTAGCTCTACGACTATGAGAACCTGTTAGTTCCCTGTCATTGAGTGCAGTTCTGATCTTTGAGACTCCTAACAGAGTTGTGCACTAGAGGCAAACACTAAAGAAGCATTGGCTGGTCTAAGCCGAAGGAGTTCGCTTCTCGTGCAAAAGTGACCAGGTGTTAAGGATAGAGGTAAATGGAAGTGATTCCTATGAAGTACTCGGTGTGGAACCTTGGCTTTAAGGGTGATATCTCCTCTTGGTTGCGGTCAGCGGGAACCATTGTGTCAGAACCTGTTTTCTAGACTGTTGCCTTAGGCAGGTTGACAATTCCATCCCTCCTTTCTTGTTGGCGTCTCCTTTACAAGCCAAAGAAGTGGATTAGAGATGGTATTGACAAGCAACATATAGGCCTTTGTGTCCTTTTTTTCCACACCTCATACGCCAAAGCTATAGTTGTACACGAGCTTTTATGTGGTGTACCTTTCCACGGCGTCCTCCACACTTCTACCTACAGCATAGTGATGTTCCTTGCTTGTGGATTTAGACCTATTCGCCACCGCTCATCGCCTCTTGGAAGCCCCTGTCCTCCAAGAGTAGTTGGGTATGCATCTTCTTGAATGAGAAGTTGGCGCGTCCCTCCAGTCTCTTCAAGGGCTCTGTTGCTGCCACAACTATAAAGTTTAGCGTAAAACCTTTACAATCAATGCATAAAAAAGGTCATCAACAGGGGATTTTGAAAGATATGCCCACTTGAAAACAGGACATGCTTCTGCTCCTACTCAAACTCAAATCAGCCAGCTTGTACATGCCGTTTCTCACAAATGAATCAATGGACTGCAAATATCATTGCTTCAATCTAAAGCTTCCCAAAAATACTACAATTGGCATTTGCCACCTTTTTAATCCCAAAAAGAAAGCAGAGAGTTATGGTCTTTACAAGGCGACAGTCTTACTATAAACAAGAGTGTAGCCTTTATTGACCTTGTTTTGAGGAGAAGATTCAATGCAACCATTGGACCTTTCCGATCACAAGCTAGTTTCAAAGTTTGTCATTTGAACCTGAAGATCACGAGTGGATTGTTAATTTTGATCAAGTTTTGACCCTAAACCATCACTCTCAAAGTCACAGTGTGTGCTACCTAAAACTGGCAAGACTTTGCTTTGATACCAAGTATTGGATCTGGAGGACAGAGTGAGCCTTGGAGTAGTGAGTACGTGGGAATGAAAAGCGCATCAGTTGTACTGAAGAATGGTTGTTAAATCACTGAAAATGATGGTGTACATTTAGAGGTAAAGCTTGGACAAGTCAGTTCTCTCATCAGCCACACCATTTAGCCATGGAGGCTAAGGCTCATACAGTAGTCCACAATTTTACACAAGAGAGAAAATCAGCCTAGCAGTCAGGAGAACCAGTCTCAAGCAACATAGGGAGCTAGAGAAAGCTCTCATGGCTCAGTTCTAGTGGTCACAACATCCAAAGTCCCATGGAGAATCACCATGTATCTATGGCTAGCATACAAGGATCTCACCTCACCTAAGATGTACGAAGAGGTACCTTTATCCTAGCCAGCACACTCTGACAAGGCAATCCTAACACGACTTGATCCTGGATCTCTTGTCTGTTTCTTCTCTCAGGCTAAGGCATGGAGCCGTCACCCATGGTAATGTAGACATCGGTGGTCCATGACCCAAAAACATAGAAAATCAGATCTCTCAATTCGACCGTTGGATCGGCCTCAAATTTGGATGGTGAATAATTTGCCACTTGATCTTTTAAACGAAGAAGTCAAATTGACGATCGAAGACTGCATGTGATAGTTTCCCAGAAGGTGCTCCGGTTGACCTTAAACTGAGCTAGATGACCCCGTGTCCAATAACTTGTGGTGTTGTATTTACTTTCTCTTCTTTTCCCAACGAGGCCATTGTATTCAGTACATCAAAATTGGAAGAGAAGACTGGTTCTCCTATAGTGATAATGGACGAAGGATTAGGAGAGAATAGGTTTGGAAGGGTGTCCGCTCCCACTACCTCGTAAATTTCTAGTTGTGTTGCCTCTTGACAAATGATCTTGGTCCCGATAATATTGTTCTCGTTGAAGAGGACATTCGTGTGATAGAGGGTATGTGCCTTGCTCGCCACATGTTTGCTGATCATTAGCATGTGTGTGTTTGTTGCGTCCCATTTTTGCCAATTTTCATGGGACACGTCCATGTATGCCAGGTTGCGAAATGCTGAGAGATGACTTACGTGTTGGAACTGGAGGAGAGAGAGCCCTTGTAGCAGCAAACATGTGGGACTGAAAGGGCATCACTTTTGCTGCAGAATAATTCTTGAATGACTCAAAACGATGGAATAGATATACAGCTGGAGCTTGGGCAAGTCAGCCCTCTCACAAGCTACACTACTTAGCTATGGAGGCTAAGGGTCACACACTAGAGTCCACAATGTTACACAAGAGAGGAAACCAGCCTAGCAATCAGGCTATCCACTCACACACAACCAAGAGAGCCAAAAGATTCTCTCATGGCACACTCATACTGGTCACATAACCCACAATCACATGGAGAATCGCCATGTGTCTATGGCTAACACACAAGGATCTCACCTCACCTAAAAAGTAAGGAGAGGTATCCTTTTCCTAGCCAGCATACTCTGACAAGGTAACCCAAGAATCAAGGCCCTTTTTAGATCTTTTCCCCATCAGGTCTTGACCTTGGACCTCTTGCCTTTTTCTTTTCTCAGGCTAAGGAATTAGCCGTCACCCATGGTCACCAAATGACTGGTGGACCATCACCCTGGAAACTTCGAAATTCATATCTCCCAATCCAACCAGTGGATCGGCCAAAACACTTTGGCCGTAGACTATTTACCACCCGATCTTTTTTATAGTGAAGTTACACTGACAATCGGAGCATGCATTTGGTAGTGTCCTGGAACTTGCTCCTGTGGACCTCAAACCGAGTCAGATGGCTCCTTTCCTAGCAATCTCTGACTTTGTCGCAGTCAAAGTGAGCTCAGTCCACATGCCTTCATTCAGATTTGTTGCTTCTCACGAGTCACTGGCTTGGTGCAGAAATAAGCAACCTGCTTGCTGGTTGGAGTGAATTCCTGCTTGATAGTACCCTCTTGCACTATGTGCCTGATATGCAATGTCAATGTACTTGGAGCGTACATGGTGCTTGGAACTCTTCGCGAGTGCAAGTGCGCTCTGGTTACAGGTGCACATTGGAATTAGAATCACTGCACTCCCACTCATCTTCACCATGACACGGTAAAGCCAAACTACTTCCTTGGCTCCACAGCTGAGAGACACCTACTCAGCTTCTGTGCTTGAGGTGATCATGACCACCTGCTGCTTACTACACCTGCTGATGGCCTTGCCATTAATGAGGAACACATGTATAGGGATGGACTTGCGATCCTCAGGGTTTGAAGCCCAATCTGCGTCTATATAGCCGTTGATGCTATTGTCGTTGCCTTTGTAGGTCATGCCGATGTCGATGGTTCCAACGAGGTAGCAGAAGATCTACTTCACTGCCTTCTAGTATTGTGGTCAAGGATTAACCATGTGTTGGCTTAGAGCGCTCACAGCCTGTGTGAGGTCCGGCTTGGATGCAACCATGAGGTACATGACATTGCCGACAGTGCTCTGTTTATTTTGTCGCTCAGCTCCATGCGCCTCTCCATGAAAGCTCACAAGGTACCGCCGCATCTCTAGCAGCATGCCAATGGGTTAGGCCTTTGCCATGCCGAACCGCTACAAGACATCCTTGACATAACAACTCTGCTAAAACAAGAGAGAGCATGAATTCTGGTCACACGTGATCTGGATGCCAGGGAAGTATGACGCCTTCCCGAGAGGAGACATCTGGAAGCGCCCATGCATGGCCTCCTTGAACTCCTACAGTATAAACATGCTGTTGGAAAGGAAGAGCATGTTATCCACATAGACAATGATCATGAGGATCTCATGCCCATGCTGGTTACAATAGACACTGTAGTCACACTCGCTACGCTCGAACCCAATGCACTATAATGCGGTATCAACTTGTGGTTCCAAGCACCCGATGCTTTCTTGAGGCCATACAACAACTTTTGTAGCTTGCAAACCATGTGCTCTTGGCCATCCATGACAAACCCCTCCGGCTGCTCCATGTAGATTTCCTTCTTCAAGTCACCATTCAACAATGCCGTCTTCACATCCATGTGGTGAATCTTAAAGTTTTCAACTACTCTACAAGAGAGAAGCATACGCATAGAGGCAAACTTTGCAACAAGAACAAAGGTTTCGATATAGTCGATGCCCTCCTACTGCGAGTAGCCCTTGGTGACGAGCCTTGCCTTGTACTTTTTGAGATTCCCATCTGGGCCCCACTTCTTCTTGAACACCCACTTGCACTTGATTATCTTGCGGTCAGGTGAACGCTTAGTCAGCTCCCACGTGCCATTGTCGAGTTGCGATTGTATCTCCTATTGTGCAGGTTACACCTTATATGCTGCATTTGGTGCATCCATGGCCTCCTTCTATGATGTCGGCTGATCACAGTCTACTACAAGCGCAACGTTCATTTGTTTTGGTTTGTACAGCATCAAGAAATGGCCACGCTCACCAGGCTTGTAGCGCATCTTAAGACGGTACCTGCGACCTGGTGTTGGAGCGATGGCAGGGTGTTGGCACGGTGCTGCTAGCTCAACTACTGCTCTTGGTAGTGGTGCATCTCCTTCCTTTGCTTCTATTGATGAGGCCGATATATCAGTTGCAATAGACATGGGAGAGTATAGTGGTTTTCCCAGTGTCACAGTGGAGGAAGGGTCAAGAGAGACTGGGTCAGGGTATTTGCTCCCACAACCACGTTCGATGCTGGTTCTGCTACCTCTTCGCAAATAATGTTGGTGCTGATGATGTTGCTCTCATTGAAAACGACATTCCCGGAGATGATAACATAGCTGGTATCCCTCTTGTAGAGGCGATAGGCCTTGCTTTCCACGTCATAACTGATCATCAACATCTGCGCCTTCTTCATGTCCCATTTGTGCCGCTTCTCCTTGGGAACGTGGGTGTGCGCCAAGCTGACAAACGTGCAAAGATGACCCACGCTTGGCTTCTTGCCAAACCACGCCTCGTATAGCATCATCTGCTCCACGGCCTTGGTTGGACTACAGTTCTTGATGTACACCGCGGTGCTCACGGCTTTGGCCGAGATGTCCCAGGTCAGCTAAGCCGCGTGGAGCATAGAGCGCGCCGATTGAACGATAGTGCGGTTGGCGCGTTCTGCTACACCATTCTGCTGCGGTAAGTATGGCATAGTGCGCTACGCCTTGATGCCACGTGCTGCGAGGTAGTCTTGGAACTCCTTGATCGGGTACTCTCCACCGCGCTCGCTATGCAACGCCTTGATCTTCTTGCCAGTCTGGTTCTCCAACGTTACCTTGAACTCTTTGAATGTGTCAAAGCACTGGTCCTTGGAAGAAAGGAAGTACACAGTAGTGTAATGGCTAAAATGATCAATGAAGGTTATATAATACCTGGAGCCTCCAAAGCTCTCGCTCTGCGTCGGGCCACACAAGTTTCTGTGGACCACCCCCCGCACCTCCTTTGCACGCTCCCCTACTCCCGAGAATGCCTTGCGATGGTGCTTCCCCTCCAAAGAGCCGATGCACAACTGTTGTTAAAAATTGGAAATGGTGGGCAAGTCACACACCATCTCCTTCATTTGAAGCTGCTAGAAGGCGCGCATGCCAATGTGGGCGTAGTCCACATGCCATATTACGCAAACTATTGCCTGTACCACTTTTCCAAAACTGCTCATGCGGGATCTTGGTTGGCCCCACAGGTGATACATGTCTCCTTCCTTCACCGACTTGGCCAACTCCTCTCCTGTTTCCTTGTCCAGGATCTAACCATAGTCGTCATTGTAGACGTCACGCAATCTTGTGTTGGTTTGAGAAGAGACTGAAAGGAGGTTGAATGCAGCATCAGGTACAAACTATCCGCCATGGAACACTCCCACTTCAATGCCACGCGGGGTCTCCTACCACATCTCCACAATCCCAATTCTCTCTGCATACACTACCCAATCATTACCCAAAGCAATCAGTTGGGGGAGGGGGGAATGGAGAGCAGCTGCGTAAACCACTCCTTGTGATGCGTGAGGCTCTTTGTACACCCCAAGTCTCTGTACTATGGGAGATGCGACTTCTCCACCTGTGACGTATCAGACTTCGCCACAAGGAGGTAGTCACGCACCTCCTTTTCCACGTTCATGTTGCAAGAATGACGTACTCCTTCCTGGTTCTCTTGTTAGTGCTACTGCTGCTGATGATGTTGTGACAACTACAGCTCTTGTTGTGGAGATTACTACTTTTGTTACTGCTACTGCTGCTCCTTCTGGTCCCTCTTGAGCTTGAAGCACTCCATTTTATAGTGTCCCTCCTTCTGGTAGTAGTGACATTTGCCTTTCTTCTTGCCTCTCTGCTGCCTTCTTGCGCGAGCTCGTGAGGACAAAAGCTGCTTTAGTACTACCAGCACCATTGCGCTTTGCTGCATTGCGATACAATTCCACCTGCATCCGGTGTGTGCACATGAACTCGAGGTCATGAGTTGGTTGGCACTCTAGCGTCTCTTGCACCATGTCGTACCTCGTTGGCAGTCCCCTAAGCAAGAGGAGGATGAAGCGGGTTTCCTCCAAAGGGTTGCTGGTCGCTCACAGCTGCTTCACCAACTCCTTTAAGCTGTCTAGGTATGCCTACATCCCTTCACCACCCTACATTTTTAGTACCATCATCTCCTCCTCCCAAAGCATGAGGAATGCGGGATCGTTCCTCTCATACATCTTGCACAACGTGTGCCACCCCTCCTTTGTAGTGGCCTTCTCACTCACGTACTGAAAATATGGGTTGGAGGTGGTCTTGACAAGCAACCTATAGGTGCGCCTGTCCTTCTTCTTCCACTCCTCATATGCCACTAGTACAGCTCCTGAAGAGCCAGCATCAGCTCTACCCTTCTGCGGCGTCTTCCCCGCCACCACCTATACTACGGTGATGCCCTTTGCCCGTGGATCTGGAGCGGACTCGTCCTTGCTCACCACCTCCAACAAGGCCCTCTGCTCCCACAGGAGGCGGGTACGGATCTTCCAAAACGTGAAGTTGGCGCATCCCTCCAGCCTTTCAAAAGGCTGGCCTGCTGTCACAATGGCTGCTGCTGCCATTTTGAGCCTTGGTGATGCTCAGCACTACCATTGGGTGGCGGTGCTACCTTTGCTTCTGCTGCTGCTCTGCGAGAAATCTGACTGACATAAAATGGGCTATACATGCCAGTAGACTTGGAATTTGGAAAACCTTAGCCCAGTAGTGGAAAATTCTGCTCAATTCCGTTTCAATCCACCCATGAAAAAGGGTCATGAACTTGGGGTTTTGAAAGATATGCCCTCTTCAAAACAGGGTATGCTTCTGCTCCTACTCTAACTCAGATCAACCAGCATATAAACGGCGTTTGTCCCAAACAAATCCATGGAATGCAAATATTTTTGCACCAATGGAAAGATAAGGGTACAATTGGCATCTATCACATTTTCAATTTGACAAAGAAACAAGAGAGTTATGGTCATTACAAGGCGACAGTCTTACTCATAGAGAAGAGTGTAGCCCTAGCCGACCTCGTCTTGAGTGTAACTCTCAATCCGCCTGTTTGATCTTTACGATCTTAGACTCGATGGAAAGCTTGTCTTTTGAACTTGATTATCTTGTCGTTGATTGTCAAACGTTGGTCCACCTTTGACCCTAACCGGTCACTCTCAAAGTGATGGCCTGTGCTGGCTGAAAGAGGTACAACTTGGCTCTGATACCAAGTGTTGGAACTGGTGGAGGGTGGGAGCCTTGGAGCAACGAACATACGGGAGTACGAGGGCATCACTTGTGCTGAAGAATGCTTGTTGAATCACTAAAATGATGGAGTATTTATAGAGGTAGAGCTTGGGCAAGTCAGCCCTCTTACAAGCCACACCATTTAGCCATGGAGGCTAAGGTTCACACACAAGAGTCCATATTCTCATAAAAGAGAGGAAATCAGCCTAGCAATCAGGCTGTCCACTCACACAATATCTAGAGAGCTAGAAAATGCTCTCATGGCCCACTCCTAGTGGTTACATAACCCACAATTTCATGGAGAATCGCCATGTGTCCAATGCTAGCACACAAGAATCTCACTTCAGCTAAAACGTAAGGAGAGGGACCTTTTTCCTAGTCAGCACACTCTGACAAGGCAATCCAAGAATCTAGGACCTTTCAAGATGTTTTCCCCATCAGGTCTTGACCCTGGACCTCTTCACGTTTTCTTTTCTCAAGCTAAGGCATGGAGCCATCACCCATGGTCACCCAGACATCGGCGGACGATCACCCAAAGAAGTTCAAAAATTCATATGTCCCAATCTGACTATTCGACCGGCCTCAAACTTTGGCCGTAGACAATTTGCCACCTGATATTTCTGATGGTGAAGTTACATTGACAATTGGAGCAAGCATTTGGTAGTCTCTCAGAACTTGCTCATGTGGACCTCAAACTTAGTCGGAGGGCTCCTTTCCCAACACTACGCTAAGCATCTTCTCGAATCATGCCTCGTGCGGTGTCATCTACTGCAGCATCTTAGTTGGACTGTTATTCTTGATATTCATCAAAGTGCTCATGGCTTCGGTCCAAAGGTTGTATGTGAGCCAAAGCACATGTAGCATAAAGCATACTGCCAAAAAATGGAATAATTGACACGTTCTACTACATCGTTGATCTACGGCAAGTATGGCGCCATATGGTACGCCTTGATGTCCACTACTACGAGGTTGTCCAGGAATTCCTTGTTCAAGTACTTTCCACTACAGATGCTATGCAACGCCTTGATTTTCTTCTTAGTCTCATTTGTTCACCATTGCTTTGAGCTCCTTCAACTCAAGGCCATGGTGAACTGCGAGGTTGTCCTTGGATGCCTTGCTTTGGTACACATAAAACACCTAGAGCCACGAAAGCTCTTGTTCTGTATTAGGCCACACAAGTCTATGCAAACCAGCTCCAGCACCCTTTTTGGGTATTTTCCTATTCAAGAGAAGGCCTCATAACAGCCGATGCATATCTGGTACTCAAAGTTGGAGATGGTGGATAAATCACTTGCCATTTTATTTTCCTTGAGGCTGCAACGAGGCATGCGTACTGAGGTGGCCATAGTTCACATGCGAGATCTCACAATCCATTGCATGTATCATTGCTACAAGAACCTACTCACGTGGGATCTTACTTGCTTTAAGCAAGGTGTACATGTCACCCTCCTTCACAGACGTGGCCAAATCCTCTCTTGTGTCCTTGTAAAGGATGTAGCTGTAGTCATTATCAAAGACAACGCACAGTCATGTATTGGTCAGAGACAACACTCAGAGAAGGTTGAATGTAGCATCAAGTACATACAGTAGGCCATGGAACACTCCTATTTTGAATACCATGCAAGGTCTCCAACCACATCTCTACACTCCCAATTCCCTCTTCATATACCTCCTGGTCATCACCAAAAGCAATAGGTCAAGGGGAGATGAACACTAAGCACAAGAACCTTCCTTGTGGAGCGTCAAACTCTTGGAGCATCATCAACCTTCTAGCGTGCAAAAGTCAACTTTCTTTAATTGCAACATTTCAGAATTTTTCATGAAGAGGTGGCCGCGCACCTCCTTGGCCACGTTCATGTTTTTAAAATGGCGCTCTTTAGCCTGGTTCTACTTGTGCTCCTCCTAACGCTCTTGTGACTACTACTGCTACAATTGTGGAGACTACTACTTTTTCAGCTACTTTTACTACTCCTTTTTGTCCCCCGTGAGCGTGAAACACTCATTCTTCTAGTATCCCTCTCTCTGACATTAGTTGCACTTGCCTTCCGTCTTGTTGATGATAGGACCATCAGGTTCTTTTTCAGGTCCACATGAGCAAGTTCCAGGAAACCACCAGATGCTTGCTCCGATCGTCAATCTCAGTTGAACGTTTCAAAGATCAGGTGAAAGTTTATTTACGATCAAAGTTTCAGGTCGATCCAACAATCCTATCTAGATATATGAATTTTTTATGTTTCCGGGATCATGGACCACCGATATCTCCATGGATGACCATGGGTGACGGCTCCATCCCTTAGCTTGATAAAAGAAAAAGGTCCTCGGTCAAGAGCTGATGGGTGAAATATCTAGGAAGGTCCTTTGTCTTAGGGTTGCCTTGTCAAAGTGTGCTCACTAGGATAAAGATACCTCTCCTTGCTTTTTAGGTAAGGTAAGATCCTTGTGTACTTGCCGTGGACATTGGTTGTGAGTGACGTAAGCCAGCATATGGCTAATCCCCGACTTGAGCACCACAAGATTGTGAAGGGGATCTTCTGCTACCTTGCCAGAACCATCTACATAGGCATCACCTTCAGTGGTAGCAATAACAGCATCATCGGCTACACAGACGCACATTGGATTTCAAACCCTGAGGACCGCAAGTCTTTCTCTAGACACGTGTTTCTCAGGAATGGTGGGGCCATCACCTGGTGCAGCAAGCAACAGGTGGTTGTAGCTACCTCAAGCACAGAAGCTGAGTACGTCTCTCTCAGTTTAAGAGCCAAGGAAGAATTGTGGCTTTAGCGTCCCATGGCAAAAATGAGTGGGAATACAGTAACTTCCATTTCACATGCGCGTCAACAACCAAAGTGTAATCACACTCACCAAGAACCTTGAGCTTCATGCTTGTACTAAACACATCGACATTGCTTACCACTTCATCACGGACATCGTGCAAAAGGGTGCTATCAAGTGAGGGTTCACTCCAACCAGCAAGCAGGTTGCTGATTCCAGCACCAAGTTAGTCACCCCTGAGAAGCAGCAGTTCTACATGAAGGCATGTACACTCAGCCCACTTTGACTATAGAAAAGTGGGAGACAGTTGGGAATAGGATCATCAGGCTCCTTTCCAGGTCCACATGAGCATGTTCTAGGAAACTACGAGATGCCTACTGCGATCGTCACTCCGACTTCAACATTGCACAGACCAAGTGGCAAATTGTCTACGGTCAAAGTTTCAGGTTGATCCAACATTCGGGTCAGGAGAAATAAAATCTTGAAGTTTTGAGGTCATGGACCGCCGATGTTTGGGTGACCATGGATGACGGCTCCATGTCTTAGCGTGAGAAAAAAAAGGGAAACGGTCAGAGGTGAAGACCTGATGGGAGAAATATCCAAAAAGGTCCTTCATCCGAGGATTTCCTTGTAAAAGTGTGCTAACTATGATAAAGGTTCCTATCCTCAATTTTTAGGTAAGGAAAGGTCCTTGTGTACTAGCCATGAACACATGGTGATTCTCCATGGAATGGTGCGTAATGTGACATATAGGATTGAGCCATAATTGCGTTCTCTAGCTCTCTATGTTGTTTGTGACTGGTCAGCCTATTGCTAGGATGATTTCCTAAGTTGTATGAGATTGTGGACTCTAGTGCGTGAGCTTTAGCCTCCATGACTAAGTGGTGTGGCTTGTGGCAGGGCTGAATTGCCCAGGCTCTAGCTCTAGATGTACTCTATCATTTTGAGTGATTTAACAACCATCTAGCACAACTGATGCCTGTTCAATCCCGCATGCTCATTGCTCCAAGGCTCTTCTTCTACTCCATATCCAACACTTCTTGCCTCTTTGCTACAATATTTCTACTACTACTACTGGTTGTGTGAGCCTATAATCATAACATCTACTTTGTTCTTACTGCCACATTTGCACTTTCCTATATTACGACGCAGTTCTACCTGTACCAGGTGTGTGCAGATGAAGTCCAGGTCGTGAGTTGGCTGGCACTTTAGTGTCTCTTGTGCCATGTCGTACCTCATTTAGAGTCTCTTAAAAAAGCCAAGGATGAAGCGCATCTCTTCCATGGGATTCTCGGCCGGTTTGAGTTACTTTGCTAGCTATTTTTCCTGTCTAGGTACGCCTCCAGCCCTTTACCACCCTGATGACATCCTCAATACCATCATCTTCTCCTCTAAAAAAACAAGGAATACTAGATCTTTCCCCTCATACATCATGCACAACCCATTCCTGTTGACCTGATATGCTCCTTGTCCATAGCTTACATTTGGACAGGCACAAGATGGACCAGGCATGCACTACTCCCTTGGAGTAAGTCCCCTAAGACTCGTCCACATGGACAAGGCATGCACTACTCCTTTGGAGCAAGTCTCCTTGGTCTAAACTGGAAAATATAATGAGCAAATACTCCATAGGACAATTCCTTGTGGCATGGACATTCCAAACTTAGTTTTTGCAACGAGAGGTCACTAGGTCATATCCCAGCCTAGTGACTTATTTTCGTTGTGACCAAAAGGGGAACAAGAAGGTTGTAAGAGACATCGTAGAACAATCCAAGGTCATTCCCGATGGCTGGCGCCACTTCGCGGTCACAAGGAGTGCCACGTAGGCAAGGGGGATGATGTAATCCTAATTTCCCGCAAAGTGGCTCATCCTAGGAGCCACTGCACGCCTAGGCTAGAGGCTCGCTCTAGGAATTTAAGAACCTGAAGGTGCTTATCATTGAGTACAGTTCTTACCTTTGAGTCTCGTAAGAGATTTGTGCACCAGAGGCAGACACTGAAGAAGCATTGGTTGGTCTAAGCCCCAGGAGTTTGCTCCTCGCGTGAAAGTGACCAGGTGCTTAAAACACAGTGCAAGGAAATGATTCATATGAACGTTTCAGCGTGGAACCTTGGCTGTGAGGGTGATATCTCCTCTTGGTTGTAGTATTAAGAGTAGTGGGCGGACACCATTGTGTCAAAACCCGTTTTCTAGACCGTCGCTCCAAGCAGGTTAAGAAAAGGTTATGGGTCCACACCAACTTGTTCTAAGGCACGCTTTTGCGCTCTCTATTGCCATCTCTGTCTTACACCGTGCATCAGATCCATCAGCTCCATCAGCTGCATTTGCTCCATGAGCTCCATCGCCGGGTGCTCGCACTTAGCAAACAAGGGCGAAGGGTAAGCCGTATCCTTCAACCTACGACCTTTGGGCCCTAACCATGATCAGCGCTGCCCTTCGAGCTAGGACTGTGGGTTCGCTAGTGCACATTTTTCTCTGTTTGCAGGTGATCAATGACTAAGGGGTAAGCAACGGATCTGCACCTTCTAAACCAGTAGTAGACAATAGCCTACATCTGCCTACATCGACCTCAACAAAGTAGAACCACAAAGAAGCAGACAAGCACTATGACGATGCCCGTGACGCTCATTCTTGTGTCGGTCAATGGTGGGATGTCAAAGTTCACAAAGATAGGTTTTCCCTTGTGGAAATGGCAATTTGAGATTGTCATGAGGGTGCGTAGCTACTTGAAGATGTTGGTTGGAGAAGAGGTTGAACCTCCAAAAACGGATGTTGGATATGAAACGTGGACTGTTAAAAATTGTATGGCGCTTGCGATTCTTGTGACATTAGTGCATGAGCCACAGCATGTCCACCTCCAAGGTAGTACTTAGCATCAAACGCTTATGAGAAGCTTGCACGTATACACTTATCAACGGCTATTGCATATTGCCTTTTCATCCTTCAAAAGCTGATTTTGATGAGGACGAGCGTGGGTGAGTAGATTCCGGACCTTTTGTTGTGGTTTGAAGGACTGCTACACAAAGTGACCCAAAATGAACTAAGAAATTGACAAAAACATGCATGCCGTGATCCTCATCATGGCGCTACCTGAAACATGGGGTCCTTTGATCACCGTCTTGGGCGGTTGGAAGGAGGAGGAGTTGACGTATGAGGTACTGTTTGAGTACATACGCAATGAGGCCATGCGTCACAGCAGTAGTGAGGCTAAAATTTCAGCTTATGCTACATCGTACGATGGTCATGGAAATAACTCCTCTTCTGGTCAGAGCGAGAACGGAAGAGGTGGTGGTGGAGAAAAGGGCAATAGTGGTGGTGCAAAGGGTTCAAAGTGTCTTGGAAAATGCCATAACTGTGGCAAGCCTGGGAATTAGGCACACAAATGTAGGGATCCCAAGAAGGAAGACGGAGATCATGGTGGTAGAAATGACGGCAAACCAATGTGTATCAAAGAGTTGAAAAACATGATGGGTGAGAGTGTGCTGGCAACCAAGGGAGCGGCTCTGCTCAAGTGTGGAGCCTATAGACTCGACTCTGTCACAAACTGTTGGCCTGAGGGTGAGTGTGCACCCTGGAGGGTCCCTAGCAGTGGCTGTTTCACACCACCAACTGTTTTTGGAGAGACTGAAACTGTGGAGGCAACTGGTTCCAAGGATGGCAAAATCTGGTCAGAGAGTGAGGCAATAGTTTTAGCCTCAATTGAATGGGAATTAACACTTTATCAAGGCTCACAAGCAGTGGCGCTTTATAGCCACTGATATACGCTTTCCAGAACACCAAAGCATACCAGATTTGGAGCTTCCTAGCAGATTCTATGGCTTCTAGAGTGCTTCTTGGTAGGATGTCCTTTTCCCACCTAGGAAGGCATCCCTTCCCTCCTCTAGAAGTTTCTGCCCCTTCCTAGATTCCTCGGCTTGCTTCTAGTAAGAGGGAAGGTGTCGAGAAGACCAAGACAACTCTAGATGCCTTGTAGGACAAGTCAACCCTTATAGAAGGTGTGCCACCTTCTTGGACCCTCACCTGGCCTTCTAGAAACTCAAGGAGGAATTCTAGAGGTTGAGCTAGCTTCCTGGCATCTATTTTCCACCTCCCTTGAGGCAAGGCAGACTTTCATCTTGTGGGACTTGAACCCGGACCCCTACCTCTAGAGGTGGACACTATTAACCACTAAGCCACCTTGGCTTGTCTTTTTGGTGTTCCTTTTTTTGGAGTCACACCTGCCATGGTGAGGAGCATTACTCCAAGAATCTCCCCCTTGCGCATCACCCACGGCAGCTGTCCATGCTCAGCCTGCAACTGAAGAGCCTTTCTCCTCATGGGAGGCGAGCTCATACTTTATTGCTCCCTCCCACTCAGCCCAATCCTTCTTGTGCAGTGCCACCTTCACGCTCCTCTTGCGTGAAGAAGACTTGTGCGAACCATGTCCAGATGCCCCTGTCGGCATCATACCTTTTTGTCCTTCTTCGCACACAGTTACTCGTGCGGGGCTTTTGAGACAGTTGTTGTTGTCTTCTTTCCACCCCATCCTCTCCAAGCGCTTACTCCCCCTCTCTTGGAGACTTTGGAGACATCCGTAGACTCCCCGCCTCCACGTCCATCATCGGTGCTTCGGATTCTTCATCCAAACTGGCCGGAACATTTTTTGCTGGTCGCCCATAGCTCGGGCGATCCTCTCCGGTTGGTGCTGCTGCGAGGACGTCACCCTCATTCACGTCCTCTAGCGTCTCCCCCTCAAGGAGTGGCATCCACTCCTCACTCTTGGAGAGACCTGCCTCCTTGTCTGTCCAATGGTTTTTCTTGTCAAACGTGACGTCGCGACTCCGCACAATCTGCTGCCTCCTTGGGTCAAAGAGCCGATACGCCTTGCTTCTGCTCTCATATCCAAGGAAAATACACTGGCGGGTACGCGGGTCCAGCTTGCTCCGTCCCTCACTTGCCTGGACCATTGCATGTGCAACACAACCAAACGTGCGGAGGTGACCCACTGCCGGCTTCCTCCTGCTCCACACCTCTTGCGGCGTCTTCCACGCATTGCTCTCCTTGTCCTTCAGTGGCTTGGTCGGCATGAGATTTATGATATACGCTGCTGTCCTTGCCACCTCCGCCCAATACCGTTGTGTAAGGTCGGCATCGCTCAACATGGATCGCACCATGTTAAGGATTGTGTGATTCACTCTCTGTGCGACGCCATTCTGTTGTGGGGAGTGTGGAGTTGTTTTTTGCCACTCAATCCCCTTGCTCTTCATCCACCCAAGGCACCCCGCATATTCACCGCCGCTGTCACTCCGGAACGCCTTCACCTTCAACTCTGTTTGCCGCTCCACATCAGCCACAAACTCTTGCATGCACGCAAGGACCTCACTCTTCCGCTTCATTGGGTATAGGTAGAGTTTCCGGTTGTGGTCATCGATGAAGGTGAGGAAGTAGCGAGCTCCGCCGATGGAGCTCTCAAGCGGTCCACACACATCTGTGTGTACCACGGCCAGTTTTGTTGATGCACGGGTCCCCTTGGTGACAAACGGCTGCCGAATTGATTTGCCAATGATGCATGGCTCACACACGGTCTCCTTGGTTCCATCAAGGCCGCTGATTTGGAGACCCCGCACCACTTCCCTCCTAGCCATCTCCTTCACTGTCGATGGAGAAATGTGGCAGAGTCGGCGGTGCCATAGGTCCAGGTCTCCTCCGTCCTTTGTTGCAAGATTGGCGGCGTTGGATCCCACCCGGCTGCTCAGGATCTTTGCACGTAGCAGGTACAAGTCCTCCTCCCTCTTGGCATGTGCGATCACCTCACCTTTGCCCTCTTTGCGGATGATGGCATCCTTCTTTGTGAAGAGCATCTCAAGTCCCTTGTCGGTAAGGCAGCTGATGGAGAGCAGGTTTGCCCCAAAGTTAGGCATATGCAACACATCGCAGATTTTTCTCGTGACAGGTTTGCCATCCACAATTGACTCAATGCGGACGTTACCCTCATCGATGGCCACCTTTGTTTTTCCATTGGCCATCGTCATGCGTCTCTCCGAGGCGCCGTAGGTGACAAATGCCGCCGTGTTGCATTGCGTGTGGCGGCCTGATCCGGAGTCGATGACGGCAACTCCCGGATCCTTCATGTTGGTGGAGTTGTATGCCGTAAGGGCGTGCTCATCTTTCTTCCCGCCCCGCTGCGACCGATCTGTTTTCTTCTTGGGACAGTTGCGCGCGTAGTGGCCCTCATTGCCGCAGTTGAAGCACTCCCCCTTCTTGTCACCTTTCTTAGTGCCCTGTTTGGCACCCTTCCACTTGTCGCCTTGGCCTCCACTTTGAGGATGAACTGTGTAAGCTGAAGTTGATGCCGCTGCTCTCTCTCGACCGCCACGTCGCATCCACTCATTGCGCACATACTCACCAACCTTCGGGTACTTCAGCTCCTCGGAAGGCCAGGCACCAAGGACTGTGATCATGGGACTCCAACCGTCTGGCAAGGCAAGAAGGAGGATCATAGCTTGCAACTGAGAGTCGACCTCCCAACCCGTGGCCACACACTCCGCTGCGAGGGACTCAATCTGCTGCATGATTTCCATGATGTTGTCGCCTTCGTTGGCTCGGAGGGTGACGAGCCGTTTGAAGATGAAGAGCTGATTGGCAAGGTTGCTTGACAGGTAGATGGAGCAGAGTTTTGACCATGCGTCCGCGGCCAGGGTGCATCCTTGGATGTGCCCAAGTTATGGTGGTCATAACGCGTACACAAGGAGCGCCAATGCCTTTTTGTTGCGCTTCTTGTATGCCTCCTTCACCTCAGCCGTTGCAGTCTCCGGCGGAGCAGTCTCATCACCTTTTACGAGCTGAAGCAGTCCCTTGTCATTGAGGAAGACCTCAAACTGCCACCTCCACAAGGCAAAGCCTGTCCCATCAAACTTAAGGACAGCCCGGCTGCTCTCTTGCTCGCTGGTTGCCATGTCTTGCTATTGGAAGCGTGAAATCAAGCTGGTTTTGAACCGCTTAGAGGCGTGGGCCCATAACCCTTTGTTGGCCTGAGGGTGAGTGTGCACCTTGGAGGGTCCCTAGTAGTGGTTGTTTCACACCACCAACTGTTTTTGGAGAGACTGAAACTGTGGAGGCAACTGGTTCCAAGGATGGCAAAATCTGGTCAGAGAGTGAGGCAATAGTTTTAGCCTCAATTGAATGGTAATGAACACTTTATCAAGGCTCACAAGCAGTGGCGCTTTATAGCCACTGATCTAAGCTTTCCAGAACACCAAAGCATGCCAGATTTGGAGCTTACTAGCAGATTCTTTGGCTTCTAGAGTGCTCCTTGGTAGGCTGTCCTTTTCCCACCTAGGAAGGCATCCCTTCCCTCCTCTAGAAGTTTCTGCCTCTTCCTAGATTCCTCAGCTTGCTTCTAGTAGGAGGGAAGGTGTCGAGAAGACCAAGACACCTCTAGATGCCTTGTAGGACAAGTCAACCCTTCTACAAGGTGTGCTACCTTCTTGGATCCTCACCTGGCCTTCTAGAAACTCAAGGAGGAATTCTAGAGGTTGAGCTAGCTTCCTGGCATCTGTTTTCCACCTCCCTTGAGGCAGGGCAGAATTTCATCTTGTGGGACTTGAACCCGGACCCCTACCTCTAGAGGTGGACATCATTAACCACTAAGCCACCTTGGCTTGTCTTTTTGGTCTTCCCTTTTTTGGAGTCACTCCTGCCATGGTGAAGAGCATTACTCCAACACAAACCACCTCTCTTCAAGGTAGAAGGATGGATTCATCCCCATTGGGGACACTGAACGTCGCTTCAGGTGTGCCAATGGCAGCCTTTTCCATGCCCAAGGCGAGGGAGATAAGTTGATCGGCATCAACGTGAACGGTTGCTGAAAACGACTTTAAGCTCGAGAATGTTGTCCACATGCCATCTTCTGTGACAAATCTCTTGTCGTTGTCCAAAATCACGGACCACGACATGACGATCATCTTCACGAAGGAGGAGGCCGTGATTGTCAAGAACAAGAACATCAAGATCTCCTATCCAAAGAAGAGTCTTGTCGTAGAGGTCCCAAGAGTTCATGGGCTCTATCTGCTACAGACCAAGCCCTTTGAGAGTACAAATGAGGGATACAGGCGGCTGAAGAGCCAAAGTCTCCAAAGCATGATGTAGCACCACAAGTTGTCACCATGGGGGCCAACTCCACCAAAGACACTAATGATGAGCAATGGCACAGGCGGTTCAGCCATTTGGGTGATAGTACTCTGTAAGCTATGCAGCAACACAAAGTGGTTCCTGGGATGGAGGGATGCAAGGCCAAGGATGAGAGAAAGTGCAAGAAGCTATATGATCCATGCCTCCAACACAAGGCAATGAAACATCCCTTTGAGTGTAATGGGCAATGTGCGGCGGCAATCTCAAACCTGATTCATTCTGATGTATGTGGACCATTCGACACTCCTTCAAACAGCGGTAACAAGCATTTCTTGACCTTCATCAATGACCACAGTCGCAAGATGTGGATCTACTTCCTCAAGACAAAGGGAGAGGTCAAAAAGAAGCCGGAAGAGTTTGTCACGATGGTAGAGTGGTAGAGAACCAAGAAGGTCAAGGTAGTCTGCATGGACAACGGTGGTAAGTACAAGGCGTACAAAGGCTGGTTGAGCCAATACAACATCAACCACGAAACTTCCACGCCTTACAACCCATATAGTAAAAGCGTTAGCGAGCGGATGAACCAGCCTATCCTCGGCATGACACAAAGCATGCTCTTTGACGCCAAACTCCCACCTTGTTTGTGGTCTGAAGCTACAAGAACTGCATGCTACCTTGTGAATATCACCCCGGCAGCCACTCTTACAAGGCCTCGTAAGAAGCAGCAAGTGAATCAGCTTTGGACGCCACAAGAAGCTTGGTCAGGTTAGAAGCCAGATGCCTCACATTTGAGGGACTTTTGCTATACTGCCTAGGCAAAGGTCATAGTAGGAGAAGTAAATGGCAAGCAGGATGAACGCGCTCGCAAGTGTACAATGGTGGGATACAATACTACACACAAGGCGTATAGGCTTTGGGACCAAGTGATTGTAAAGCTCATCAAGAGCCGAGACGCTCGACAAGGGAGAGTCGTTGGATCCTACCCATGCTGCCAAATCACGAGAGTGGGTAGTGTTGCTCGAGTCAAGTCACCATGCACCTGAGAACTGGCAGATGGTACCAATGAACAATGGTGTTGTAAGGAGAGTGGCTCTACAGGCTCACACAGCGAAGGACTCTAAGTCAAACTCAGAGGTCGGTGGCTCTTCCTTAAACAACGGATCACTGACAGCGTAGGAGCAACAAAAGCAACTGGTGGTGCCTTGAATCACCACCAGCAACACTTCGGTGTAGTACACGCTAGAAGAAACCTCCGTCAAAGTACGATGCTCAGACAATGGAATGGACCGGACTCATCTGGTCATGCTTGGCTCAGGGAGAGCCTGTGATCGTGATGGAGGCTATGAATAAGTCGGATGCGGCCAAGTGGAAGGAGGCGGTGGACAGCAAAATTACGTCTAGTGAAGAGACCAGAACATGGGTCCTAGTGGACAGGCCGCCAAACGTGCACGTGGTGGGGTCAAAGCAGGTTCTCCATAAAATGTTCAAGTAAGATGGTACTATCTACAAGTACGAGGCAAGAGTTGTGGAGAAGGGGTTTCCCCAACATGCAAGCTCATAGTACGAGGATACCTTTGCACTTGTCGTCATATTTGCCTCCATCAGATCCATGTTGGGCATCGCTGCTGCAAACGATCTTGAGGTCCACGAGATAGATGTAAAGACAGCTTTTCTCTACGGGAAGCTTGAAAAAAAAGTGCTGATGGAAGTACCTTAGTGAGTCAAAGCTCGAGAGGGCAAGGTTTGTAAACTTAACAAAGAGCTCTATGGGCTAAAGCAGGCCCCAAGAATGTGGTGCAAGGAGATAGACGGCTTCATGGCCGGGTTCACCTTCACACACTGCCTGAATGACCATAGTGTCAATGTGCGAGACAATGAGCAAGGCTTGATGCTGGTTGTATTGTATGTGGATGACATTATCATTTGCTCGTTCTCAGTGGGGCTGTCGAACAAGATGAATCACATCTCACCAACATGTTCAAGATGCTGGACATGGGTCTGCTTGAGTTTTACTCCTGGATAGCCATCCAACGCAATCAAGATGTAGGTACCATTGAGCTCAACCAGACCAAGTACATCATGGAGGTCCTCAAGCGCTACAACATGAAGGACTGCAAGTCCATCAACACACCCATGACAACAGACATCAAGCTCTCATTCTCCATGAGCCCTAGTATTGAAGCAAAACGATGTGAGATGGAGAACATTACATACCAGTCTGCTATTGGCGGCCTCATTTTTGCCATGGTAGGAACACGCCCTGACATTTGCTATGCTGCGGGACAAGTGAGCAGGATTGTGGCCAATCCAATGCCAAAGCACTGGCAAGCAGTCAAGCGCATCATGCGCTATCTATACAAGACACGACACATGGGGCTTGGGTTTGGAGGCTAAGAGGGATCTGACCCATTTGAGTTGGGGAGGAACAATTGATGACACAAAGTCTAGCTCGTGCTTTGTGTGCCTCTTGAATGGTGGTACAGTCTCTTGTACAAGTAGAAAGCAAGAGAGTCTCCCTCTCTATCGCTGAGGCAGAGTCCGTTGGTTTGTTAGAAGAGTGCAAAAAGATACATTCGCTACGTAGTTTGCTTGCTGAGATGAAAGTGTCACAAACGAAAGCAACGGAGGTCTGCATCGACAACGAGAGTCCCATGAAATTGGCACAGGATGATATCATCTTCCGGCGGACGAAGCACATCGACATTAGGAACCACTATTCACGTGACCTGGTCGCTAAGAAGATTGTGGACCTGGAATACGTGGAGACCAAGACGATGCTGGAAAATTGTATGACAAAGGCGCTTGACAGCAAATTGCACTTTGTAGGTACTCAAGGCATAGGTATGGTTAACGCAGCTGACAAAGTCTGAGGCCAAGACATCTGGAAAGAGGAGATATCTCATTGCGAATAGACACAGGTGCAAGGGAGAGTTTCTTGACTTAACATGCTCCTTGTCCATAGCTGATGTTTGGAGAGGCAAAGGACGAACTAGGCATGCACTACTCTCTTGGAGTAAGTCGTCTAAGTCGTCTCCAAATAGACAAGGCATGCACTGCTCCTTTGGAGCAAGTCCCCTTGGTCTAATCTGGATAGTATAGCCAGCAAACACTACCTAGGACACCTCCTTGTGGCTTAGATGTTCCAAAGTTAGTCTCTGGAGTGAGAAGTCACTGGGTCAAATCCCAGCCCAGTGACAAATTTTCTTTGTGACCAAAAGTGGGACATGAAAGCTCTAAGAGACATCTTAGACATTCCAAGGTCCTACCTGGTGGCTGGCGCCACTTTGCGGTCACAAGGAGTGCCATGTATGCAGGGGTGATGATACAATGCAGATGGCCTCCAAAGTGGCTCATCCAAGGAGGCACTACGCGCCAAGGCTAGAGGCTGGCTCTAGGACTCTAAGAACTTGTCAATTGCCTGTCATTGAGTTCACCTCTTACCTTTGAGACTCCTAACAGAGTTGTCCACCAGAGGCAGATATTAAAGAAGCATTGGTTGGTCTAAGCCCTAGGAGTTCCCTCCTCGCGCGAAAGTGACCAGGTGCTAAGGACACGGTAGAAAGGAAGTTATCCTTATGAACTACTCTGTGTGGAACTTTGGCTCTCAGGATGACATCTCCTCTTGGTGGTAATACCAAGTGCGGTTGGCGGGAACCATGGTGTCGAAACCAGTTTTCTAGACTGTTGCCTTAAGCAGGTTGACAATTCCATCCTTCCTTTGTTGTTGCCTTCCCGTTCACATACGAAAAAACTGGGTCAGAGATGGTGTTCACAAGCAACCTATAGGCCTATGTGTCCTTTTCTTCCACATCTCATACGCCAGTGCTATGGTTGCACATGAGCTTTGATGCGGTGTACATTTCTATAGCATCCTCCACGCCACAACCTTTACCACGGTGATGCTTGTTACTTGCGGATTTTACCTATTCACCGCTGCGTACCACCTCTTGGAAGCCCCTCTCCTCCAAGAATAGTTGGGTGTGCATCTTCTTAAACGAGAAGTTGGCGCATCCCTCCGGTCTCTCCAAGGGCTCTATTGCTGCCACCACTGTAAAACTCAGCCTACAAACAATCCAATCGATGCATGAAACATGGTCATCAACAAGGGATTTTGAAAAACATGCCTACTTCGAAGCAAGATATGCTCGTGCTCCTATTCCAACTCAAAGCCGCCAGCTTCTAAATGGCGTTTATCCCAAACAAATCAATGGAATGCAAATCTTCTCGCTTAAATGTAAACTCTACAAAAAATACTATAATTTGCATGAAGCACTTTTTCAATATCACAAAGAAACAAGAGACTTATGGTCGTGACAAGGCGACAGTCTTTCTATAGATAAGAGAGTAGCCTTTAGGGACCTTGTTTTGAGGTAAAGATTCAATCCCACCATTGGATCTTACAGGTTGTGAGCTTGTTTCACAGCTTGTCTTGTGACCGTGAAGATCACTGGTCGATTGTCAATTTTGCTCATGTTTTGACCCTGACCTGTCACTCTTAAAGTGACAGTGTTGGCTAGCTAAAACTGGTAGAACCTGCCTTTAATACCACATATTGGATCTGAAGGAGAGAGTGAGCCTTGGAGGAGCGAATATGTGGGAATGAAACGGGCATCAGTTGTATAGAAGAATGGTTGTTAAGTCACTAGAAATGATGGATTGCATATAGATCTAGGGCTTGGGCAAGTTTCCTTTCTCACAAGCCACACCATTTAGTCATGGAGGCTAAGGCTCATACAATAGTCCGCAATTTTACACAAGAGAGAAAATCAGCCTAGCAATCAGGCTAACCATTCACATAAAACATAGGCAGCTAGGGAATGCTCTCATGGTTCACTCCTAGTGGTCACAACATCCAAAGTCCCATGGAGAATCACCATGTATCCATGGCTAATATACAACGATCTCACCTCACCTAAGAAGTAACAAGAGGTACTTTTCATCAACTTGCTTGAGGTAACTGTCTAGAAAAGGGTTCCGATACAATGGTTCCCATCGACCGCTCTTGGTATTGCAATCAAAAGATGATATTACCCTCACAGCCAAGGTTCCACAATGAGCAGTTCATAGGAATCACTTCCTTGCACTATATTCTTAGAACATGGTCACTTTCGCGCGAGGAGCGAACTCCTGGGGCTTAGACCAACCAATACTTCTTTAGTGTCTACCTCTAGTGGACAGCCCTGTTAGGAGTCTCAAAGATAATTAATGTACTCAATGACAAGCAACAGACAGGTTCTTATAGTCATAGAGCCAGCCTCTAGCCTAGGCGCGCAGTGGCTCCGTGGATGTGCCACTTTGGGGGCAATCTGGATTGCATCATTCCCCCTGCCAACATGGCGCTCTCTGTGACCGCCAAATGGCGCGTGCCACCAAGAAGGACCTTGGAATGTTCACAAATGTCTCCTAGAACCTTCCTGTCCCCCTTTTGGTCACAAAGAGAATTAGTCACTGGGCTGGGATATGACCTAGTAACCTCTCGCTTTAGAGACAAGCTCTAGAACGTCTAAGCCACAATGAGTTATCCTCGGCAATGTTTGCTGGCTATTTCATCCTGTCTAGACCAAAGGAACGTGCTCTAAAGAAGCAGTGCATGCCTTGTCTATCTCGACCAGCCTTAGGGGACTAACTCCAAGGGAGAAGTGCATGCCTAGTCCGTCTTGTGCCTGTCCAAATACTAGCCATGGATAAGGAGTATATCAGGTCAACAAACTCTCCCTTGCACCTCAGTCCATGAGCTGTGACATCTCTCCTCTCTCTAGCCGTCTTGGTCTCAGTCTTTGTTCGGTGCGTTGACCATACCGATGCCTCGAGTACCTATAGAGTGCAATTTGTAATCGAGCGCTTTTGACATGCAATCTGCAAACATCTTCTTGGTCTCCATGTATTCCAAGTCCATGATCTCCTTCGCGACCAGGTCGCGTAAGGAGTAGTACCTGATGTCGATGTGCTTGGTCTTCCGGGATATTACATCATCATGTGCCATTTTCATGGCACTTTTGCTATCTATGCGAATCTTTGTTGCCTTTGTTTGGGGTACTTTCATCTTGGCAAGCAAACTGCGTAGCCATTGTGTCTCCTTGCATGCTTGTGACATAGCGATGTACTTTACCTCATCGGTAGAGAGGGAGACACAATCCTACTTTATGCTTGTCCAAGAGACTACACCACCGTTCAAGAGGCACACAACGCTCTAGGTGGACTTTCTGTCATCGATTCTTCCTCCCTACTCGACGTCTCTGTAGCACACCAGCCGCAGCGGGTCAGATTCTTCTTTGCCTCCACTCTGGAGTCCCATGTCTCGAGTCCTCTGTAGATAGCGCATGATGCGCTTGACTGCTTGCCAGTGCTGTGCTCTTGGATTGGCCACAAACTTGCTGAATTCTCCCAAAACATAGTAAATGTCAGGAGGAACCTGGTATGGAATGTTCTCCATCTCACACCATTTTGCTTTTGTGCTGGGGCTCATGGAGGAGGAGAGCTTGATGTCTGTTGTCATGGGTGTGCTGATGGACTTGCAGTCCTCCATGTTGTAGCGCTTGAGGACCTCCATGATGTACTTGGTCTGGTTGAGCTGGATGCTGCCTGCTGCTTGATTGTGGTGGACGGCTATCCCAAGGTAGAACTTGAGTGGACCCATGTCCTTCATCTTGAACCTCTTGCTCAAATCTGTTTTCAGCATGTTCAACCGCTCAACTGACGACGAGCAGATGATCAGGTCATCCACATATAGTGCAACCAGCATCAAGCCTTGCTCATCCTCCCGTACATAGACACTAAGGTGATTCAGGCAGTGCGTACAGATGAGCCCAACCATGAAGCCATCCATCTCCGTGTACCACATACATGGGGCCTGTTTCAGCCCGTAGAGTGCTTTGACCGGTTTACAAGCCTTGCCCTCTAGAGCTTTCAGACCCTCGGGCACTTCCATGAGCACTTCTTTGTCTAGCTTCCCATTGAGTAAAGCTGTCTTGACGTCCATCTGGTGGACCTCCACATCGTGTGCAGCAGGGATGCCCAACATGGATCTGATGGAGGCAAAGGTGATGACAGGCGCAAAGGTCACCTTGTACTCTGAGCCTGCACGCTAAGGAAACCCCTTTCGCCACAATTCTTGCCTTGTACTCGTCCATATTACCATCCTGCTTGAAGTTGTTTGGATTAGCCACTTTGAGCCCACCACGTGCGCGCTTGGGGGGCTGTCCACCAGAATCCACGTTTTCTTCTCTTCAATGGATGCAAGTTCTCTATCCACTACCTCCTTCCACTTGGCCGCATGTGGCATGTTCAAAGCCTCCGTTACGGTCACAGGCTCTTCCTGAGCGAAGCATGACCAGCTGAGTCCGGTCCATTCCGCACTCTCACCATTGTACTTGGGGGTAGGTTTCTTCTGGTGCATACTACGCCGGAGTCTTGCTGGTGGTACTTGTAGGCTTCGTTGCTTCTTTTGCTCCTGCGCTGCCAGTGATCTGTTGTTTGAGGGAGAGCCACCTGACTCGGAGTTTGACTCAGACGCCTTGGAAAACTCACACTCAGAGTCAGCGTCTGTCACTGTGTCAGCTTGCATAGCCACTCTCCTAGCTCCACCATCCTTCACTGGCACCATTTGCCAATTCTCAGGTGCGTGATCACTTGACTCGAGCAACACAACCCACTCTCCAGATTTCAGAGCATGGATAGGGTCTACTGACTCTCCCTTGCCGAGCGTCCTTTCATCAAACTCCACATCTCGACTCTTGATGAGCTTTCCAGCCGCTTGGTCCCACAACCTGTATGCCTTGTGTGTAGTGTCCTATCTTACCACTACACAGTTCCGAGCGCGTACATCCAGCTTGCCATTTCCTTCTCTTGCTTGAACCTTTGCCCAGGTAGTACAGCCAAAGATCCTCAAGTATGATGCATCTGGCTTCTTCCCTTGCCAAACCTCCTCTAGCGTCCTAAGCTGCTTCTCTTGTTAATTCTTACCACGCCTTCCATGCGCGGCTGCAGGGGTGAGATTCACAAGTTAGCAAGCAATTCTTGCAGCTTCAGTCCAGAAGTGAGATGGGAGTTTTGCGATAAAGAGCATGCTTCATGTCATGTTGAGGATAGTCTCGTTCATCAGCTCGGCAACGCCATTACTCTGGAGGGTATAAGGCATGGTGGTGTGGTGGTTGATGTTGTGTTGGCTCAACCAGCTTTTGCACGCCTCGTACTCACCACCATTATCCGCGCGCAGTGCCTTGACCTTCTTCCTTGCCCACCGCTCTACCATCGAGACAAACTCTTGCAGCTTCTCCTTGACCTCTCCCTTTGTCTTGAAGAAGTAGATCCACATCTTACGACCGTGGTCATGGATGAAGGTCAAGAAATACTTGTTGCCGCCATTTAAAGGGGTGCGGAATGTTCCGAACATATCATAGTTAACTAGGTCTTATACTGCTGCCGCTGATTGCCCATTACGCTTAAAGGGCTTTCTCTTTGCCTTGCCTTGGAGGCATGGCTCACACAGCTTCTCGCACTTTCCCTCGTCCTTGGCCTTTCATCCCTCCATCACATGAACTACTTCATGTTGCTGCATAGCTTGGAGTGTGCTATCTGTCACATGGCCAAACCGCCTGTGCCAAAGCTCAGCATATGTGTCAATGGAGTTGGCCGCCACGCCGACGGCCTATGGCGGAACATCAGGTTTCTGAGACTTTAGCTCTTCAACCGCTGCATATCCCTCATTTTCACTCTCAAGGGGCTTGGTCTGCAACACGTAGAGCCCATCAACTTCTGGGACCTGTGCGACAAGAATCTCCTTGGGATAGGAAACCTTGATATCCTTGTTCTTGACAATCACGGCCTCTTCCTCCATGAAGATAACCGTCATGTCGTGGTCTACGATTTTGGACACTAACAAGAGGTTTACCACAAAGAACGGCATATAGACAATGGTCTGCAGCTTCAAGTCTTTTTCAACACTGTTCACGTTGATGCTGATCAACTTATCTCCCTCGCCTTGTGCAAGGACAAGGCTGCCGTTTGCACACCTGAAGCGACGTTCAGTGTCCCAAATGTAGATAAACCCATCCTTCTCCCTTGAAGAGTGGTGGTTTGTGCCAGAGTCAAGCACGTAGGCTCTATGCTTGAACAGTGCCTCTCTCTTGGTTGCCGGCACGCTCTCAGCCATCATGTTTGTCAACTCCTGCTCACCCTTTCCTTTGCCCTCATATCTAACACCATGATCTTTGTCTTCCTTCTTGGGCGCCTGGCAATCCTGTGCCCAATGCACAGGCTTCCCAGAGTTATGGTTCTTCCCAGGACGCTTTGAGCTCTTTCCACCACCACCATTGCCTTTTCCTCCACCGCCACCGCTCCCGCTGCTGCTCTCACCAGAAGAGGAGTTGTTACCATGACCACCGTAGTATACAGCATAGGCTGAAATGTTAGCATCACTACTGCTAGGAAGCATGGACTCGTTATGCATGTACTCAAAAACTGCCTCATACGTCAAACTCTCCTCCTTCCAACTGCCAAAGACGGTGATTAGAGGACCCTAGGTTTCAGGTAGCGCCATGAGGAGGGTCATGGCCTGCATGTTGGTGTCAATTTCCTAGCTCATTCGGGTCACTTGTTCTAGCAGTCCTTCAAACTGCAAGAGGACGTTCGAAACTGACTCTCCGTCGGTCACCCTCATCAAAATCAGCTTTTGAAGGATGAAAAGGTGATTTGCAAGAGCTGATGATTGGTGTACATGTGCAAGCTTCTCATAAGCCTTTCATGCATGCGTGATAACTTGGAGGCGGACATGTTGTGACTCATGCACTGATGTTACAAGAATCCCAAGCGCCATGACATTTTTTATACTCCACGCTTCATATCCGGCATCTGCTTTTAGACGTTCAACCGCTTCTCCAAGGACGTCGTGAAGTAGCCTTGCACCCTCGTGAGAATCTCAAGTTTACACTATGACAAGGGAAAACCAAACCCTGTGAACTTTGACATCCCACTGTAAACCTGCTCAAGAATGAGCGTCACGATGGACGTCACATTGCTTTTCTGCTTCTCTGCTTTCTTGAGGCCGATGTAAGCTGATGTAGGCTGTTGTCTACTTCTAGCTTATACGGTGCATATCTGTCACTTACCCTTTAGCCGTTGATCACCTACAAACCGAGAAGAACGCACACTAGCGAACCCACGATCGTGCCTCCAATGGCAGAGCTTATCCTTGTTAGGGTCAAAGGGTCGTACCTCCAAGGGTCGCTAAGTGCCAGCATCCGTTGTTGGAGCTGATAGAGGTTACCGCTTTAGAAGGTGCAGATCTGCTGCTTTCTCCTTAGCCATTGATCACCTGCAAATAGAGAAGAACGCACACTAGCAAACCCAGGGTCATGCCTCCAAGCGAAGAGCTTATCCTAGTTAGGGCCCAATGGTCGTACCTCCTGTTGACCTGATATGCTCCTTGTCCATGGCTGATATTTGGACATGCACAAGACAGCTTAGGCATGCACTGCTCCCTTGGAGTAAGTTCCCTAAGTCTGGTCCACATAGACAAGGCATGTGCTACTCCTTTGAAGCAAGTCCCCTTGGTCTAATCTGGACAGTATAGCCAGCAAATACTACCTACGATAAATCCTTCTAGCTTCGACGTTCCAGAGTTAGTCTCTGAAGTGAGAGGTCACTCGTTCAAATCCTAGCTCGGTGACCTACTTTCTTTGTGACCAAAAGAGGGATAGGAAGGTTCTAAGAGACATCTTACAACATTCCTGTGAACCGAGGGGCGCCCGGCGTGACGGTCACACGCTGAGCCCTTGGGATAAACCTCCCAACCCTTGACCCCTTGGTGTGCGGGCCAACCCTTGAGATATCGCACAATCCTCTCCTAGCAGCAAGACCGCTTGCTAGTGACCGAGGTTCCCGCCGTGCGACTCTCCCGGCGGCGTTTGCACCAAGGTGCGCTGCGGAAGACTTGTAGGATCGAATGGACGTGTGCGAGGCAATGCTTGGAACACCAGGAGAGTTGGGAAAGGAGTAAATCCTTTAGACTTGATAGATCAGTACAAGGCAATGTACATAGTCTCTGGGTAAGATTAGCATGCCTAGATCAACCCCTAGGCATCCTTATATACCAGTCCCTATGGGGCAGCCGAAAGCTACATAGCACTTCGAAGCCCTCTATGAAGGCGCTCTCATGCAAATAACACATGCATCATGTAGTACACGCTGCGAGCTTTCCAACGCACCAAAGAATGCCTCAATCCCTGAAGAAACGGCTAAGTTGTGGCCGTTTGAATGCTCCATGCGTGACGGCCGCTGGCAGCACCGCCAGCGGATGTCACGGCCGCCCGAAGCGCCCTTGCTTGCGAATGCAGCTCCAGCCGCCATCCCGAAGCGCTCATGGAGCCCAATGAACCTTGCCTCATTGGCTAAGTGTCCATCCAGGGGCGCTTTGGCTGCAGTGGGCGAGAAAGTCACTCCGCCTCGTTGGGGTCGAACCGATGCTCCCGTCCATTTTCCGAACGTGCACCACACAACTTTGCCTGGCCGTATCTTTCTCGTCCCTGACTCGAAAGACCCGGTTCTTGGTCCAAACCTGCACGGTTTTTCACGTAGAGTACAATCATGGTCTCAAACAAGGTGTTTGGTTCCATCAGGGTGATACAAACACCGCCTCGACCGGCGGGTCGCGTAACATAATGTGAACCGAGGGGCGCCCGGCGTGACGGTCACACGCCGAGCCCTTGGGATAAACCTCCCAGCCCTCAACCCCTTGGTGTGCGGGCCAACCCTTGAGATGTTGCACATCCCTCTCCTAGCAGCAAGACCGCTTGCTAGTGACCGAGGTTCCCGCCGTGCGACTCTCCCGGCGGCGTTTGCACCAAGGTGCGCTGCGGAAGACTTGTAGGATCGAATGGACGTGTGCGAGGCAATTCTTGGAACACCGGGAGAGTTGGGCAAGGAGTAAATCCTTTAGACTTGATAGATCAGTACAAGGCAATGTACATAGTCTCTGGGTAAGATTGGCATGCCTAGATCAATCCCTAGGCTTCCTTATATACCAGTCCCTATGGGGCTGCCAAAAGCTACATAGCAGTCCAAAGCCCTCTATCGAGGCGCTCTCATGCAAATAACACATGCATCATGTAGTACACGCTACGAGCTTTCCAACGCACAAAAGAACGCCTCAATCTGTGAAGAAACGGTTAAGTTATGGCCGTTTGAGTGCTCCACGCGTGACGGCCGCTGGCAGCACCGCCAGCGGAGGTCACGGCCGCCCAAAGCGCCCTTGCTTGCGAATGCAGCTCCAGCCGCCATCCCGAAGCGCTCATGGACCCCAATGAACCTTGCCTCATTGGCTAAGCGTCCATCCAGGGGCGCTTTGGCTGCAGTGGGCGAGAAAGTCGCTCCGCCTTGTTGGGGTCGAACCGGTGCTCCCGTCCATTTTCCGGACGCGCACCACCCAACTTTGCCTGGCCGTATCTTTCTCTTCCCTGACTCGAATGACCCGGTTCTTGGCGCAAACCCGCACGGTTTTTCACGTAGAGTACAATCATGGCCTCAAACAAGGTGTTTAATGCCATCAGGGTGATGAAAACGCCGCCTCGACCGGCGGGTTGCGTAACATTACCCCCCCCCTCCGAGGCGCGCCGTCCCGGTGCGCTCACGGCAGACTCGGAAGACGTCACTTGCACCACCACTCCGGCGACAGGGAATCCAGCAGCTGTGTATTCACAGGTATCTGCCACGCTTTGCCTGTCCAGCAATGTGCAGAAAGAGCCTTGCGTGCATCCAGCCCGCCACCAACACCAGTGGAGGAGCCATTCATGCAGTTGTAGTTGTTGCGATCCAACAGTACTTTCATCCACCAAGAACCCCCTTGGCCTTCCGGTGCTTGTCCGCCAGTCGCAACATCGAAATTGCAGCATGAGGGGCCGCATGGCCCTCTCCTAGCAGCCAAACCGCTGCTAGAAACCGAGGTTACCGCCACGCAACGCCTCACCCTCACCTTCCCGATGTGGCAAAGTGAGATCCTGTCCCCTTCACGACCACAAAATTGCACAACCAATCCGGTTCCGGACTCCAGGCACGCAACCAATTCCGGTCGATGAAGAAGACGTAGTCATCCATTGAGCACATACAAAGAACACATTGCACGTATTATCGCCCACATGGATAGGTTACTTGAGAAGAGGTCTGCTGCACGCCACCAATATGGACATCCATTGCACCACCGATGTCCCCTCCTAGGTGCAATGCCAGTCCCCTCCTTGCAGTCAAGTTGTCGTAGAAGCCGTAACACGCGTCGCCAACCAGCAGACCGCGCAGCTTCCTCCGACCCTTGGAACCCCAAAACCGGGATCCCAAGAACCAGCCCTAGGAAAACCCCTAGAACTGCCAGGCCCTCCTTCAACCCCATGAGCAAACAAACAGCACCATAGTAGGCGTAAGCCGTTCCGGACTGGTGCTCAATATGTGGATGAAGGATGTACAGCAGCGAGAAACCTTTCCCTCACTGCTGCTGCCCAATGCCCTGCTTCGCCTTGCGCTTGGGGCACTCCTTCTTGCGGTGACCCTCCTCGCCGCAGCACCAACACTTGGCCCTCGGTCCTCGTTGCTCGTCCAAGCCTCGTTGCTCCCCTCGGATCACATCCACTTCCATGGGCACAGCCTGATCTGGCTGCTCCACCCAAGACTGTGGTGCAAATCTGCTCCGGCTTGCAATGTAGTCGACCGCGTCGAATCGTTCTGCTGCCGAAACCAGCTCTGCAAAGGTCCGCAACCCGAGCACCGCGAGTTCACGCTGGACGTGCGGCTTCAGGCCGTCATGGTAGCGGTCGTACGCCTCTGCGTCCAAGAGGTCGTCAATCTGCGCCGCCAAGGCCATGAAGCGTGTAGTGTAGTCTTGGACCGATCTGCCTTGCTTGACGTGCTTGATCTTATCACGTGCGACCCGGCTGCCGTTGAGGAGGTCGAAACGTGCCTGGAGCATCGTCTCAAACTGCTCCCACGTCTCTGGCTTCTCCATCAACGCCCGCGCACCGAGCTGTACTTCCCGCCCTAGCGGTAGACTCAACAGTGGCTGAAGCCGTGTCCCGGTCCCCAGCCCGTCCGGCAACCCAGCGGCATTCCGCCGGCACAACGCCGACCACCACTGCAGCGCCATTCCCCGGAGTAGCGTAGGTGCATACTCCAGCCTAGTGGCATCTTCTCCCACGGGAGCACCCAACGCCGTGAAGTACGAGTTCACCGTGAAGAGCCACTCAAGCGCACTGCCCTTGCCGGTGTAGAACTCCGGCTCCTTCGGCTTGGGCCGCCGAAAGGCAGGTGCGGATGCCAATGCAACACCCCCCAACGCACTGCTCCCATAGCCAACATACCTCACCTCAACTTTCGCGCGCAGCTACTGGTTCTCTTGACGCAATTCATCAAGAGCACGCCGGATCTCCTCCATGAGGTAGGCCTGGTCGTATGCTGCTGCCGCCATGGTTCCGGTTGTGACGAAAAAATTCTGGCCAAAACGCAGTTGTGGCAAATCTGCTGCCTCTCTTGGATCCGCGCAAAGCCAAGCAAACGTCCACGTGCTCTGATACCAAATGTGAACCGAGGGGCGCCTGGCATGACGGTCACATGCCGAGCCCTTGGGATAAACCTCCCAACCCTCGACCCCTTGGTGTGTGGGCCAACCCTTGAGATGTCGCACGGCCCTCTCCTAGCAGCAAGACCGCTTGCTAGTGACCGAGGTTCCCGCCGTGCGACTCTCCCGGCGGCGTTTGTACCAAGGTGCGCTGCGGAAGACGTGTATGATCAAATGGACGTGTGCGAGGCAATGCTTGGAACACCAGGAGAGTTGGGCAAGGAGTAAATCCTTTAGACTTGATAGATCAGTACAAGGCAATGTACATAGTCTCTGGGTAAGATTGGGATGCCTAGATCAACCCCTAGGCTTCCTTATGTACCAGTCCCTATGGGGCAGCCGAAAGCTACATAGCACTCCGAAGCCCTCTATCGAGACCCTCTCATGCAAATAACACATTCATTATGTAGTACACGCTGCGAGCTTTCCAACACACCAAATAACGCCTCAATCCGCGAAGAAATGGCTAATTTATGGCCGTTTGAGTGCTCCACGCGTGACGGCCGCTGGCAGCACCGCCAGCGGAGGTCACGGCCGCAGGAAGCGCCCTTGCTTGCGAATGCAGCTCCAGCCACCATCCCGAAGCGCTCATGGACCCCAATGAACCTTGCCTCATTGGCTAAGCGTCCATCCAGGGGCGCTTTGGCTCCAGTGGGCGAGAAAGTCGCTCCGCCTCCTTGGGGTCGAACCGGTGCTCCCGTCCATTTTCCGGACGCGCACCACCCAACTTTGCCTGGCCGTATCTTTCTTGTCCCTGACTCGAATGACCCGGTTCTTGGCCCAAACCTGCACGGTTTTTAACGTAGAGTACAATCATGGCCTCAACCAAGGTGTTTGATGCCATCAGGGTGATGAAAACACCGCCTCGACCGGCGGGTCGCGTAACAATTCCAAGGTCCTTCCTAGTGGTTGGCGCCACTTGGCAGTCACAGGGAGCGCCATGTAGGCAGGGGGGAGGACGCAATCCAGATTGCCCCAAAAGTGGCTCATGGAAGGAGCCACTGCACGCCTAGGCTAGAGGCTTGCTCTAGGACAATAAGAACCTGTCAATTGCCTATCATTGAGTACGGTTGTTACCTTTCAGACTCCTAACAGAGTTGTCCACGAGAGGCAGACACTAAAGAATAATTAGTTGGTCTAAGCCCCATGTGTTCGCTTCTCGCTCGAAAGTGACCAGGTGCTAAGGACAGTGCAAGGAAGTGATGCATATGAACTGCTCAGTGTGGAACCTTGGCTCTGAGGGTGATATGATCTCTTGCAATCGGCAGGAACTATTGTGTCGAAACCCGTTTTCTAGACCGTCGCCTCAGGTAGGTTGACAAAGGGTTATGGGCCCACACTGACTAGTTGTAAGGAACGCTTCTACGCACTCTCTCGCCCTCCTTGTCTTGCAGTGCACATCAGCTCCATCAGCTCATCTACTCCATCTCCTCCATCAGCTCCAGCAACGGATGCTGGCACTTAGCGACCCTTGGAGGTAGGACCCTTTGACCTTAACAAGGATAAGCTCTGCCCTTGGAGGCACGATTGTGGGTTCTCTAGTGTGCGTTCTTCTCTGTTTGTAGGTGATCAACAGCTAAGGGCTAAGTGACAGATCTGCACCTTATAAATTAGTAGCGGACAACAGCCTACATCAGCCTACATCAGCCTCAGCAAAGCAGAGAAGCAGAGAATCAGTATGACGACACACGCGATGCTCACTCTCGAGTAGGTCAATGGTGGGATATCAAAGGTCATAGTGTTTGGTTTTCCCTTGTGGAGATGGCAATTTGAGATTCTCACGAGGGTGCGTGGCTACTTGAAGATGTTCCTTGGAGAAGAGGTTGAATCTCCAAAAACAGATCCTGGATATGAAGCGTGGAGTGTCAAAAATGACATGGCCCTTGCGATTCTTGTGACATGAGTGCATGAGTCACAGCATGTCCACCACCAAGATATCACACATGCATCAAAGGCTTATGAGAATCTTGCACGTGTACACCAATCGATGGTTCTTGCAAATTGCCTCTTCATCCCTCAAAAGCTGATTTCGATGACGGTGAGCGAGGGAGAGTCAATTTCCGGACTTCCTCTTGCAGTTTGAAGGACTGCTATAGTAAGTGACGCAAATGAACTGGGAAATCGACACGAACATGCAGACCATGATCCTTCTCATGGCGCTACCTGATAGCTGGGGTCCTCTAATCACTGTCTTTGGCGGTTGGAAGGAGGAGGATTTTACGTATGAGGCAGTGTCCGACTACGTGCGCAACGAGGCCATGCATCGCAGCGGTAGTGAGGCTAACATTTCAGCCTATGTTGTACAGTACGGCGGTCGTGGCAACAATTCCTCTTCTGGTTAGAGCAGGAGCGGAAGCGGTGGCGGTGGTGGAAAAGGCAATGGTGGCAGTGGAAAGAGTTCAAAGCATCCTGGGAAGTACAATAACTGTGGCAAACCTGGGTATTGGGCACGGGAGTGCAGGGCTCCCAAAAAGGAAGACGGAGATCATGGTGGTAGATATGAGGGCAAAGGAAAGGTTAAGAAGGAGTTGACAATCATGATGGCTGAGAGTGTGCCAGCAACCAAGGGAGCGGCACTGCTCAAGCCTGGAGCCTATGGGCTCGACTCTGGCACGAACCACCACTCTTCAAGGGAGAAGGATAGGTTCATCTCCATTGGGGACACTGAACATCACTTCAGGTGTGCCAATGGCAGCCTTGTCCATGCGCAAGGCGAGGGAGATAAGTTGATCACCATCAACGTGAACGGTGCTGAGAAAGAGTTGAAGCTAGAGAACGTCATCAACATGCTATCGTTTGCGGCAAACATCTTGTTAGTGTCCAAAATCACGGACCACGACATGACGGTCATCTTCACGGAGGAGAAGGCCGTGAATGTTAAGAACAAGGAGATCAAGATCTCCTATCCCAAGGAGAGTCTTGTTGCACAGGTCCTAAGAGTTGATGGGCTCTACGTGCTGCAGACCAAACCCTTTGAAACTACTAATGAGGGATATGCGGTGATTGAAGAGCCCAATTCTCCAAAGCGTGATGTAACACCACAAGCCGTCACCATGGCGACGAAGTCCACCGACAAAGATGCTGAGTTGTGGCAGAGGCGATTTGGCCATGTGGCCCACAACACACTACAAGCTATGTAGCAGGAGGAGGTGGTTCATGGGATAGAGGGTGCAAGGCCAAGGATGAGGGAAAGTGCAAAAAGCTGTGTCAGCCATGCCTCCAAGGCAAGGAAAATAGAAAGCCCTTTGAGCATTATGGACAACGTGCGGCATCAATCTTGGACCAAATTCGCTCTGATGTGTGTTGACCATTCCGCACCCCTTCGAATGGCGGCAGCAAGTATGTCTTTACCTTCATTAACGACCATAGTAGCAAGATGTGGATCTACTTCCTGAAGACAAAAGGAGATGTCAAGGAGAAGCTACAAGAGTTTGTCGCACTGGTGGAGCGGCAGACAAGCAAGAAGGTCAATGTATTGCGCACTGACAACGGTGGTGAGTACGAGGCATGCAAAGGCTGGTTGAGCAAACACGGCATCAACCACTAGACCACCACGCCTTACATTATCCAGAGCAATGGCGTTGCCGAGTAGATGAAGCAGACTATATTTGGCATGACACAAAGCATGCTCTTTGATGCCAAACTCTCACCTCGCTTCTAGGCTGAAGCTGCAAGAGTTGCTTGCTACCTTGTGAATCACTCCGGCAGCCGCGCTTGGAAGGTGTGGTAAGAAGCAGTAAGCAGCTCTGGATGCCATAAGAGGCTTGGTCAGGGAAGAAGCCAGATGCCTCAGACTTAGGGATCTTTGGCTGTACTCCATGGGCAAAGCTCCAAGCAGGACAAGGAAAAGGGAAGTTGGATGCACGTGCTTGTAAGTGTGTAATGGTCGAATACGACACCGCACACAAGGCATACAAGTTGTGGGACCAAGCGGCTAGAAAGCTCATCAGGAGCCGTGATGTTGAGTTTGATGAAAGGACGCTCAACAAGGGAGAGTCGCTAGACCCTTTCCATGCTCCCCAATCAGTAGAGTGGGTTGTGTTGCTTAAGTTAGGTGATCAGGCACCAGAAAACTAGCAGATGGTGCTAGTGAAGGACGGTGTTGCAGTGAGAGTAGCTGTACAGGCTGACATAGCGACAGACTCTCACACTTAGTCTAAGTCGTCTGAGGCCTCTGAGTCAAACTTTGAGGCTCGTGGCTCTTCCTCAAACAACGATCACTGGCAGCACAGGAGCAACAAAAACAACTAAGCCTTGAAGAACCATCAACAACAGTCCTGCGTAGTACGCGGCAGAAGAAACCTTTGCCCAAGTACAATGCTGAGAGTGCGGAATGCACCGGACTCAGCTATTCATGCTTGGCTCAGGGAGAGCCTGTGACCATAACGGAGGCTATGAACATGCCAGATGGGGCCAAGTGGAAGGAGGCAGTGGATAGCAAACTCGCATCCATTGAAGAGTATGGAACATGGGTTTTGGTGGATAGGCCCTAAATGTACACGTGGTAGGGTCAAAGCGGGTACTCTGGAAAAAGTTCAAGCAGGATGGTACTATGGACAAGTACAAGGCAAGAGTTGTGGCGAAGGGGTTTTCCCAGCGTGCATACTCAAAGTACGAGGAGACCTTTGCGCTTGTCATCAGCTTTGCCTCCATCAGATGCATGTTGGGCATCGCTACTGCAAAAGTTGTGGAGGTCCACTAGATGGATGTCAAGATGGCTTTCCTCTACGGGAAGCTAGACAAAGAAGTGCAGATGGAAGTGTCCATGGGAGTGAAAGCTGCACAGGAATAGGTTTGCCAACTGGTCAAAGCACTATACGGGCTGAAATATTCCAAAGAATGTGGTACAAGGAGATGGACGGCTTCATGGCCGGGCTCACCTTCACGCACTGCCAGAATGATCCTAGTGTCTATGTGCAGGATGATGAGCAAGGCTTGATGCTGGTTGCACTATACGTGGATGACCTGATCATTTGCTCGTCACCAGTCGAGTTGTTGAATAAGCTGAAGACAGATCTCAACAACACATTCAAGATGAAGGACATGGGTCCGCTCGATTCTACCTCGGGGTAGCCGTCCATTGCAATCTCGCACCAGGTACAATCGAGCTGAACCAGACCAAGTACATCATGGAAGTCCTCAAGTGGTAGAACATGGAGGATTGCAAGCCTATCATCAAACCCATTACAACAGACAACAAGCTCTCCTCCTCCATGAGCCCCAGCACGGAAGCAGAATGGCGTGAGATGGAGAACATTCCCTACGAGTCTGCTGTTGGTAACCTCATGTATGCCATAATAGGAACCCGCCCTCACATTTGCTATGCTGTGGGACAAGTGAGCACCTTTGTTGCCAATCCAGGTCCACAGCACTAGCAAGCAATCAAGCGCATCATGCGCTTTCTACAATAGACCCGACACATGGGACTCCAGTTTTGAGGCTAAGAAGGATCTGACCCGCTACGGCTGGTGTGGTACAGAGACGCCGACTGGGGAGGAAGAATCGATGACAGAGAGTCCACTTCGGGCTTTCTGTGCCTCTTGAAATATGGTGCAGTCTCTTGGGCAAGCAGAAAGCAATATTGTGTCTCCCTCATTACCACTGGGGGAGAGTACACCGCTCTGTGAGAAGCATCTAAGGAGACACTGTTGCAACAGAGTTTGCTTACCAAGATGAAAGTGCCACAAAATAGAGCTAACAGAGATCCACATGGACAACGAGAGTGCCATGAAAATGGCATAGGACGATGTCATCTCCAGGCGGACCAAGCACATTGGCATGAGGTACCACTGATCATGCATCCTATTTGCAAAGGAGATCGTGGACCTTGAATATGTGGAGACCAAGAAGATGCTCGCAGATTACATGACAAAGGCACTGGACAGCATATTGCACTCTGTAGGTACTCAAGGCATCGGTATGGTCAACGCAGCGGAGGAAGACTGAGGCCAAGACTGCTATAGAGAGAAGAGGTCTCACAACTAATGGACAGAGGTGCAAGGGAGAGTTGTTGACCTGATATGCTCCTTGTCCATGGCTGATGTTTGGACAGGCACAAGACGGACTAGGCATGCACTGCTCCTTTGGAGGAAGTCCCCTTGGTCTAATCTAGATAGTATAGCCAGCGAATACTACCTAGGATAACTCCTTGTGGATTTGACATTCCGGAGTTAGTTTGTGGATCAAGAGGTCACGGAGTGAAATCCCATCCCAGTGACTAACGTTTTTGTGACCAAAAGGGGGACAGGAAGGTTCTAAGAGACATCTTAGAATATTCCAAGGTTCTTCCTTGTGGTTGGAGCCACTTGGCGGTCACAGGGACTGCCATGTAGGCAGGGGGGATGACGCAATCAAGATTGCCCCAAAAGTGGCTCATCCAAGGAGTCAGTGCGCGCTTAAGCTAGAGGCTGGCTCTATGACTATAAGAACTTGTCACTTGCCTATCATTGAGTACAGTTCTTACCTTTGAGACTCCTAACAGAGTTGTCCACCAAAGGTAGACACTAAAGAAGCATTAGTTTGTCTAAGCCCCAGGAGTTTGCTCCTCCTGCAAAAATGACCAGGTGCTAAGGACATAGTGCAAGGAAGTGATTCGTATGAACTACTCTGTGTAGAACCTTGGCTCTGAGGGTGATATCATCTCTTGATTGCAATACCAAGAGCGGTCGGCAGGAACCATTTTTTCCGAACCTGTTTTCTAGACCATTGCCTCTGGCAGATGGACACCTCCAAGGGCAGAGCTTATCCTTGGCCCTTGTTTGCCAAGTGCGAGCACTCGCCATTGGAGCTGCTGGAGCAGATGGAACACATGGAGTTGATGGAGCTCATGTGCTCTACAAGACAAAGAGGGCCAAGGAGTGTGCATAAGCATGCCTTACAACGAGTCAGAGTGGACCTATAACCCTTTGTCATCCTGCCTGAGGTGACGGTCTAGCAGTACATGAGAATCACTTCCTTGTATTGTGTCCTTAGCACGTGGTCACTTTCGTGTGAGGAGAAAACACATAGGGCTTAGACAAAGCAATGCTTCTTTAGTGTCTTCCTCTGGTGGACTACCCTGTTACGAGTCTCAAAGGTAAGAATTGTACTCAATGACTTGCAACTGACAGGTTCTTATAGTCCTAGAACTAGCTTCTAGCCTAGGCGCTTAGTGGCTCCTTGGATTAATCACTTTGGGGGCAATCTCGATTGCATCATTCCCCGTGCCAACATGGCGCTTCTTGTGACCGCCAAGTGCTAGGTGCACAGGGCTAGGGTTTGACCTAGTAACCTCTCGCTCTAGAGACTAACTCTGGAATTTCTAACCCACAAGGAGTTGTCCTAGGTAGTGTTTGCTGGCTGTACAATCCAGTTTTGACCAAGGGGACTTGCTCCAAAGGAGCAGTACATATGTTGTCTATCTAGAGCAGACTTAGGGGACTAACTCCAAGGGAGCATTGCATGCCTAGTCTGTCTTGTGCCTGTCCAAATGTCAGCCATGGACAAGGAGCATATCAGGTTAACACCTTGATCCTAGTCAACACACTGTGACAAGGCAATCCTAACAAGACTTGACCCTGGATCTCTTGCCTTTTTCCTTTCTCGGGCTAAGGCATGGAGTTGTCACCCATGGTCATCCAAACATCGGCGGTATATGACCCAAAAACATAGAAAATCATATCTCTCGATTGTACCATTGCATCGGCCTCAAACTTTGATAGTGAATAATTTGCCACTTGATCTTTTCAACGAAGAAGTCCAACTGACGACCAAAGCAAGCATCTGATAATTTGCTGGGACATGCTCTTGTTGACCTAAATTTCAGCTGGATAACTCCATGTCCAACACCTAGTGGTGTTGTATTTCCTTCCTTTGCTTTTACCAATGAGGCCATTGTATTTACTGTATCAAACATGGAAGACAAAATCGGTTCTGCCAAAGTGACTATGGACGAAACATTATGAGAGAAGATGTCTAGTAGGGTGTTCGCTCCCACTACCTCATAAGTTGATAGTTTTGTTGCCTCTTGACAAATGATCTTGGTGCCAATGATATTGTTCTTGTTGAAAAGGACATACCTCACGTAGAGGGTATATGCCTTGCATGCTAGATCATAGCCTATCATTAGCATGTGTGTATTTCTTGGGTCCCATTTTTGCCAATTTTCCTTGGACACGTCCATGTGTGCCAGGCTCCCAAATGCTTAGCGATGACCTACGTGTTTAAACTAGAGAAGAGAGGGAACCTTGGAGAAGCGAACATGAAGGACTGATAGGGCATCAGTTGTGTAAAAGAATGGTTGTTGAATCACTCAAAATGATGGAGTACATATAGAGCTAGAGCTTGGCCAAGTCAGCCCACTCACAGGTCACACCAGTTAGCCATGGAGGCTACGGTTCACACACTAAAGTGCATAATCTCACACAAGAGAGGAAATCAGCCTAGCAATCAAGCTCTCCGCTCAGACACAACCTAGAGAGCTAGAAAATACTCTCATGGCATTCTCTTAATGGTCACATAACCCACAATGCCATGGAGAGTTGCCATGTGTCCATGGCTAGCACACAAGGATCCAACCTCACCTAAAACGTAGACAGAGGTATCCTTTTCTTAGCCAGCTCTCTCTGACACGGCAACCCAAAAATCTAGGACCTTTCTGGATATTTCTTCCATCAGGTCTTGACCCTAGACCACTTGCCTCTTTCTTTTCTTGGGCTAAGCCATTGTCACCCAGACATCGATGGACCATCACCCCGGAAACTTGAGAATTCACATCTCCCAATCAGAGTGTTGCATCGCCCTCAAACATGGATCGTAGACGACTTGCCACGTGATCTTTCTAGTGGTCATGTTTGATTGACGATCGGAGCAAGCATTTGGTAGCTTCCTAGAAATTTCTCCTCAAGACCTGAAACTGAGTTGGATGGCTCCTTTTCCATCAATCTCCCACTTTGCTACAGTCAGAGTGAGCTGTGTCCACATGCCTTCATGAAGAACTGCTGCTTCTCACGAGTCACTGGCTTGGTGCAAAAATCAGCGACCTGCTTGCCAGTTAGAGTGAATTCGAGCTTGATAGCACCCTCTTGCACCATGTGCCTGATGAAATGATATGCAATGTCAATGTGCTTAGTGCGTGCATGGTGCTCAGGATTCTTGGCAAGTACAATTGCGCTCTGGTTGTTGTTCCGCATGGCAACTGGAACTACTGCACTCCCACTCATCTCTGCCATGAGACGCTGAAGCCAAACTGCTTCTTTGGCTCCAAAGCTAAGAGACACCCACTCAGATTCTGTCGTAGACGTGGCCACGACCACATGTTGCACCAGCTGATGGCCTCGCCATTCATGAGGAACACATGTCTTGAGATGGACTTGCAGTCCTCAGGGTTTGAAGCCCAATCTGCGTCTATATAGTTAATGCAGTTGTCGTTGCCGTTGTAAATGATGGCAATAGTGATGGTTCTACGAAGATCCGCTTTACTGCCTTCAAGTGATCAGGTCAAGGATTAGTCATGTGGTGGCTCATAACGCTCACAGCCTGTGCGAGGTCCGGCCTGGTTGCCACCATCAGGTACATGAGACAATGGATGGCGCTCTGGTACTTCTGCTGCTGAGCTCCATCCGCCTCTCCATTGAAGCTCACTACGTACAACTGCATCTCCAATGGCGTGTGGATGGGTTTGGCCACTGCCATGCCGAACCACTGCAAGACATCCTTGACATAACAACCCTGCTACAACAAGACAGAGCGTGATTTTTGGTCACGCGTGATCTGGATGCCAAGGAAGTATGACGCCTCTGCGATATCAGACATCTGCAAGTGCTCCTGCACGGCCTCCTTGAACCCTTGCAATACAGACATGCAATTTGAAAGGAGGAGCATGTCATCCACATAGACAATGATCATGAGGATCTCATGCCCATGCTCTTAACGATAGACACTATGGTCATATTTGCTGCGCTGAAACCCCATGCACTGGAGCGCTGCATCCAACTTCTGGTTCCAAGTACATGACACTTGCTTGAGGCCGTATAGGGACTTCTGCAGCTTGCAAACTAGGTGCTCGTAGCAATCCATGACAAACCCCTCCGGCTGCTCAATGTAGATTTCCTCCTCCAAGTCACCATTTGAGAATGCCATCTTGAGATTGATGTGGTGAATCTCGAAATCCTCAGCTGCGACACAAGAGAAGAGCATACGCACAGAGGCAAAATTTGCAACAAAAACAAAGGTTTTGGTGTGTTAAATGCCCTCCTGCTGCGAGAAGCCCTTAGGGACGAGCCTCACCTTGTACTTTTTGAGGTTCCCATCTACGCCCCTCTTCTTCTTGAATAACCACTTGCACTTGATTACCTTGCGTCCAGGTGGATGCTCAGTCAGCTCCCACGTGCCATTGGCAAGCTACGAGTGCATCTCCTATTGTACAGCTTGCACACAATGTGTTGCATCTGGTGCAGCCCTGGTCTTCTTGTACGTGTTGACCTGATATGCTCCTTGTCCATAGCTGATATTTGGACAGGCACAGGAGAGAATAGGCATGCACTGCTCCCTTGGAGTAAGCCCCCTTAGTCTGGTCCACATAGACAAGGCATGCACAGATCCTTTGGAGCAAGTCCCCTTGGTATAAGCTGGATAGTATAGCAAGCAAACAGTACTTAGGACATCTCCTTTTGGCGTAGACATTCTAGAGTTAGTCTCTTGAGCGAGAGGTCACTAGGTCAAATCCTAGCCCTGTGACTAATCTTCTTTGTGACTACAAGGGGGACAGGAAAGTTCTAAGAGATATCTTAGAACATTCCAAGGTCCATCCTGTTGGCTGGCGCCACTTGGCGATCACAGGGAGCGCCATGTAGGCATGGGGGATGATGCAATCCAGATTGCCCCCACAGTGGCTCATCCAAGGAGCCACTTCGTGCCTATGCTACAGGCTGGTTCTAGGACTATAAGAACCTGTGAGTTGCCTTTCTTTGAGTATAGTTCTTACCATTGAGACTCCTAACAGAGTTGTCCACCGGAGGGAAACACTAAAGAAGCACTCTTTGGTTTAAGCTCTGCAATTAGCTCCTCAAGACAAAGTGACCAGGTGCAAAGGTCACAATGGAAGGAAGTGATTCCTATGAACTGCTCAGTCTCAAACCTTGGCTCTGAGGGTGATATCATCTCTTGGTTGCAATACCAACAGCGGTCCGCGGGAACCATTGTGTCGCCTCACGGAGGTTGACAAATGATTATGGGCCCACACTCACTAGTTTTAAGGCACGCTTCTGTGCACTGTCCTGCCCTCTTTGTCTTGCTACACGCATCAGTTCCATCAGCTCCACTTGCTCCATCTGCTCCATCAGCTCCAACGGCGGGTACTAGCACTTAGAGAAAAAGGGCCAAGGATAAACTTTGCCCTTTGAGGTACGACCCTTGGGCCCTAACCAGGATAAGCTCTACACTTGGAGGCATGACCCTGGGCTTGCTACTATGTGTTCTTCTGTGTTTGCGGGTGATCAGCCGCTAAAGGGTAAGCAACGGATCTCTACCTTCTTAACCGGTTGTAGACAACAACCTACATCAGCATACATCACTCTCAACAAAGTAGAGAAGCAAAGAAGCAGAGAAGTAATATGATGACACCCACGACGCTCACTCTTGAGTAGGTCAACGGTGGGATGTCAAAGTTCACAATAATACGTTTTCCCTTGTGGAAATGGCAATTTTAGATTGTCATGAGGGTGCGTGGCTACTTGAAGATGTTCCTTGGAGAAGAGGTTGAACCTCTAAAAAGAGATGCTATATATGAATCATGGAGTGTCAAAAATGACATGTTGCTTGCAATTCTTGTGACATCAGTGCATAAGTCACAGCATGTCGATCTCAAAGGTATCACACATGGAGTTATGGTTCATCATCCCCTTTTAATGCACTATGATACCTTTGTATAGTGTAACCTATTTAAGTATAGTTCCTATAAGCTAACATCGAGATGTTCACTTCCTTCAACACTAGGTCTTAAGTGGAAGTCAAAATGTTCAGTCCATATTTCTGAATTGAATTTGTGTGGTTTAAAAGGAAATTTCATGCATTGTAATTTTTTGTAGGAAGCCTACATATGGCCCTTGAATTATGCATCGGCTGTTTTCTCTGTCGTATTCCTCCTACATAAAGTGTGTGGTCCGAAACGCCTTGTTTCCTTTGATAAATATCCATATGACAACTTGGGGTAAATTCCAAATAGCGTTAGGGTTGCCATTTTCTTGAATATGCCCCCCTCCCCCTCCCCACCCCCCCTCCCCTCCCTGCAAACCCCGTAGTATATTGGGGAAGTGTATTGGGGCGTGTATTGGGAGGACAAGAATTTTTTGAACTTGTGTAACGGCAAGTTCGTACCTCCCTCCAAACAGACTAGTTTTTGATAAGAAGACTCCCTCAGCTACACTTTCCAATACACCACCCCAATGCACTTTTAACTGCCGGGGAAGAGGGGGATCTGGGAAGTCCTCCTCCCCCCCCCTCCCCCGATGTGGACGTAAGTCTTACGGCAGTGTAACTGGGAGTGTATCTGGTAGACAGTGTACATGAACATTGAGTACTCGTAAACCGTTGGTTTCAAGCATCCGACGTCTCTCTCTTTGTCTATGTAACCAGCTATTAAGATTGTACACGAGCAGTTTAGTGTACTTGCCACAATGGGATCCCAACGGGACCTCCTCCCTCGCTCCCCCCCGCAAACCCCCTAGTGTATTGGGCAAGTGTATTTGGGAATGTATTGGGGGGAAGAGGTTTTTGTTGACTTGTGTAACGGCAGGTCCGCACCTCCCTCCAAATACACTTTTTAAAAGAGTAGGCTCCTCCAGCTACCCTCTCCAATACACCAATCCAATACACTCTTACCTGTGGGTGGGAGGGGAATCTGGATACAAGGACCCCCTTCCCAAAGTGAAAGAGTGTATTGCGGGAGTGTAGCTGGGAGTGTATCCGGTAGACAAGAAAAAAGAAAATTGTGTACATCTACATTAATTACTCGTAAGCTGTCAATAACAAGCATCCGACGTCTCTCTCTTTGTCTACATAACTAGTTGTAAGGCTGTACACAAACAGTTTAGCGTACTTTGACTCCGCCACAATGGGGTCCCAACTGGACCCCCTCCCCCCCGTCAAACTCCCTCGTGTATTGGGGAAGTGTATTGGGGAGTGTATTGGGGGGAAGAAGTTCATTTGGGAATTGTGTAACGGCAGGTCCGCACCTCCCTCCAAAAACACTAGTTAACAAGAGAAGACTCCTCCAGCTACACTCTCAAATACACCAATCCAATACACTTTTACCTGTGGGGAGGGGAGATCTGGATACAAGGACCCCCTCCCCAAAGTGGAAAAGTGTATTGCGGGAGTGTAGCTGGGAGTGTATCTGGTAGAAAGAAAAAAAACAGACTTGCGTACATCTATATTAATTACTCGTAAGTCGTCGATTACAAGCATCCGACATCTCTCTCTCTTTGTCTACGTAACCGGCTATAAGGCTGTACACAAACAGTTTAGTGTACTTTGACTCTGCCACAATGGGATCCCAACTGGACCCTCCCCCCTCCCCCCCTCCCCCATAAACCCCCTGGTGTATTGGGGAAGTGTATTGGGGAGTGTATTAGGAGGACGAGGTTTTTTCCGACTTGTGTAACAGCACGTTTGCACCTCCCTCCGAATACACTAGTTCTATTAAGAAGGCTCCTCCAGCTACACTCTCCAATACACCAGCCCAATACACTTGTACATGTGGGGGGGGGGATCTGAATACAAGGAACCCCCCCTTCAAAAACTAGAAGAGTGTATTGTGGGAGTGTAACTGGGAGTGTATCTGGTAGAAAGGAAAAAAACAGTCTTGTGTACATTTATATCAATCACTCGCAAGCTGTGGATTACAAGAATTTGACGTCTCTCTCTTTGTCTACGTAGCCAGCTATAAGGTTGTACATAAACAGTTTAGTGTACTTTGACTCCGCCACAACGGGATCCCAAGTGGAACCCCCCCTGCAAACCCCCTAGTGTATTGGGGAAGTGTATTGGGGAGTGTATTGGGGGGACGAGGTTTTTTTGGACTTGTGCAACGGCAGGTCCACACCTCCCTCCGAATACACTAGTTGAAAAAAGAAGCCTCCCCCAGCTACACTTTCCAATACACCAACCCAATACAATTTTCCCTGTTGGGGGAGAGGGGGGGATCTGGCTACAAGGACCCCCCCAAAAGCGGAAGAGTGTATTGTGGGAGTGTAGCTGGGAGAATATCTGGTAGACAGGAAAAAAACAGACTTGTGTACATCTATGTTAACTACTTGTAAGCTGTCAATTACAAGCATACGACGTCTCTCTCTTTGTCTACGTAACCAGCTATAAGGCTGTACACAAACAGTTTGCTGTACTTTGACTCCGCCACAACGGGACCCTTCTTAATGATGTCCTTCAAAAGCTGATTTTGATGAGGGTGAGCAAGGGAGAGTTGACTTTCGACTTCCTACAGAAGTTTGAGGGACTGCTGCAGCAAGTGACCCAAATGAACTGGACAATCCAGAACAACATGGAGGCCATGATCCTCCTCGTGGCGGTAGCTAAAAGCTCGGATCCTCTAATCACCATCTTTCGCGGTTAGAAAGAGGAGGATTTGACGTATGATGAAGTGTCCGAGTCCATACACAACAAGGCCATGCGACGTAGCGATAGTGAGGCTAATATGTCACCCTATGCTACACAGACCGGTGGTCGTGGCAACAACTCCTCTTATGGTCACAGGGGTAGCTGAAGCAGTGGCGGTGGAGGAAGAGGCAATGGTGGCAGTGGAAAGGGTTCAAAGCGGCTTGGGAAGTGCCATAACTGTGGCAAGCCTAGGCATTAGGCACGGGGATGCAGGGCTCTCCAGAAGGAAGACAAAGATCATGGTGGTACAAACGATGGCAAAGAAAAGGGTGACAAGGAGTTGACAAACATGATGGCTGAGAGCGTGTCGGCAACCAAGGGAGCGCCACTGCTAAGCGTGGAGCCTACAGGCTCGACTTTGGTACAAACCACCACTCTTCAAGGGATGGGTTCATCTCCATTGGGGACACTGAACATCGCTTCAGGTATGTTAATGTCAGCCTTGTCCATGCGCAAGGCGAGGAAGATAGGTGGAAAAACATGAACGTGAATGGTACTGAAAAATACCTAAAGCTCGAGAACGTTATCTACATGTTGGTCTTTACGGCAAAGCTCTTGTTAGTGTTCAAAATCACGGACCACGACATGACGGTCGTCTTCACGGAGGATGAGGCCATGCTTTTCAAAAACACAGACATCAAGATCTCCTATCCCAAGGAGAGTCTTGTCGCACAGGACCCTAGACTTGATGGCTCTACTTGCTCTAGACCAAGTCCCTTCAGAGTACAAATAAGGGATATGTAGCGGTTGAAGAGCCCAAGTCTCCAAAGGCTGATGTTGCACCACATGCCGTCACCATGGCGACCAAATCCACCAACATAGATGCTGAGCTTTGGCACACGCCATTTGGCCATGTGGCCAACAGCACACTACAAGCTTTCCAGCAGCACGAAGTGGTTAATGGGATGGAGGGATTCAAGGCCAAAGATGAGGGAAAGTGCAAAAGCTCCGTGAGCCATGCCTCAAAGGCAAGGTGAAGAGAAAGCCCTTTGAGCTTAATGGGCAACGTGCGGCACCTACCTTGGACCTGATTCACTCCGATGTTTACGAACCATTCCGCACTCCCTCAAATGGTGGCAACAAGTATTTCCTGGCTTTTATTGATGATCACAGTCGCAAGATGTGGGTCTACTTCCTCAAGAAAAAGGGAAAGGTCAAGGAGAAGCTGCAAGCATCTTTCGAAATGTTAGAGCGGCACACAACAGTCATGCACTATGCACGGATAACGGTGGTGAGCACAAGGCGTGCAAGGGCTGGTTAAGGCAACACAGCATCAAGCACGTGACTACCACGCCTTACACTCCCCAGAGTAATGGCGTTGTCAAGCGGATGAACCTACCTAAACTCAGCATGATATGAAGCATGCTCTTTGACGCCAAACACCCACCTCGCTTCTGGGCTGAAGCTGCAAGAACTGCTTGCTACCTATGACCTTAGCACCTGATCACTTTCGCGTGAGAACCAAACTCCTGGGGCTTATACCAACCAATGCTTCTTTATGTTGGACAAGGAGCCATCTGGCTCAGTTTCAGGTCCACAGGAGCAAGTTCCAGGAAAGTACCAGATGCCTACTTCGATCGTCAAACTAACTTCATCATTGGAAAGAACAGGTGGCAAAATGTCTACGGTCCAAGTTTGAGGTCTATCCAACAATCCGATTGGGAGATATGAATTTTCAAAGTTTTCGGGGTCATCGACCGCCGATATCCGGGTGACCATGCGCGATGGCTCCATGCCTTAGCCTGAGAAAAGAAAAAGGCAAGAGATCCAGGGTCAAGACCTGATGGGAGAAATATCCAAAAAGGTCATGTATTCTTGGGTTGCCTTGTCAGAGTGTGCTGACTAGGAAAAAGGTACCTCTCCTTACTTTTTAGGTGACGTGAGATCCTTGTGTGCTAGCCATGGACACATGGCTATTCTCCATGAGATTGTGGGTTATGTGACCACTAGGAGTGTGCCATGAGAGCATTCTCTAGCTCTCTAGGTTGTGTGTGAGTGGTCAGCCTGATTGCTAGGCTGATTTCCTCCCTTGTGTGAGATTATGGACTCTAGAGTGTTATCCTCAACCTCCATGGCTAAGTGGTGTGGCTTGTGAGAGGGCTGACTTGCCCAAGCTCTAGCTCTATATGTACTCCATCCGTTTGAGTGATTCAACAACCATTGTTTAACACAACTGATGCCCTTCTAATCACACATACTCGCTGCTCGAAGGCTCCCTCTCTCCTCCAGATCCAACGTTTGGTATCAGAGCCAAGTTCTGCCACTTTCAGCCAGCAAAGGCCGTTACTTTGAGAGTGACGGGTTGGGGTGAAACCTTCATCAGATTTGAAGATCAACAACAGGATCTTCAATTTCAAGAGACAAGCTTTCCAAGGAATCCATGATCGCAAAGATCCAACGATCGGACTGAGAGTTATGCTCAAATCGAGGTCGGCCAGGGCCACACTCTTCTCTATGAGTATGATTGTCGCCTTGTGATGCCCATAACTCTCTTGTTTCTTATTCAAGTTTAAAAAGTGGCATATGCGAATTGTAGTATTTTTCCTAAGCTTTCCATTGGTGCAAAAACATTTGCATTCCATTTATTAGTTTGCAAGAAACGCCATTTACAAGCTGGCTAGTCTGAGTTGGAGTAGGAGCAGAAGCGTACACTGTGTTCAAAAGGGCATATCTTTTAAAATCCCCTGTTGACAACCCTGTTTTATGGATCTATCTGAAATGTTTTGAGCTGCATTTTTGAGTGGTGGGCTTTGTTTTTCAAAATTCCCAGTCTGCTGGCATCTATAATCCATTTTCTGTCTGACAGATTTCTGGCAGAAGCAGCAGCAGAAGCAGGGGTAGCGCCGCCATCCAAGGGCAGTGCTGAGCATCACCAAGGCTCAAAATGGCAGCAGCTGGTGTTTTCACAGCAGCCCAGCCTTTGGAGAGGCTGGAGGGACGCACCAACTTCACGTTTTGGAAGATCCGTACCCGTCTCCTTTTGGAGGAGAAGGGCTTGAGGGAGGTTGTAAGCGGCGACGAGCCGGCTCGAGTTCCACAGGCAAAAGGCATCACCGCAGCGCAGGTGGTTGCGTGTAAGACTCCGCAAAAGGGTGCAGCTGATGCGGGTTCTTCTACAGCTGTACCAACAGTGTATGAGGAGTGCAAGATGAAGGGCTGGCATGCCTACAAGTTGCTTGTCAACACCATCTCCAACCCCCATCTTCTGTACGTGAGTGACAAGGCTACTGCAAAGGAGGGGTTGGACACGTTGTGCAAGAAGTATGAGAGCAAGGATCCTGCATTCCTCATGCTTTTGGAGGAAAAGATGATGGCGCTGAAAATGCAGGGTGGAGAAGGGAAGGAGGTGTACCTGGACAGGGGAAAGAAGCTAGCGAAGCAGCTCAGAGCGGCCGGCAACCCTGTGGAAGAGACGCGCTTTATCCTCCTCTTGCAAAGGGGACTCCCAACCAGCTACGCTACGGTGCGAGAGACGCTCGAGTGCCAACCAACTCTCGCCCTCGACTTCATCTGCACACACCTAGTGCAGGTGGAATTGCGTCGCAATGTAGCAGAGCGCAATGGCGGCGGCAGCAGTGAAGCAGCTTTTGTGGCCACGAGCTCACGGAACCAGCAGCAGCAGTAGCAGTCTGGGCAGCAGAGAGGTAGAAAGAAAGGCAAATGCCACTACTACCAGAAAGAGGGACACTGTAAAAAGGAGTGTTTCAAGCTCAAGAGGGACCAGAAGGAGCAGCAGCATAAGTAGTCATCGCAGCAGCAGCCGCAAAAGCAGCAGCAGCAGCAGCAGTCACAACAGCATCAGCAGCTGCAGTCACAGCAGCATCTGCAGTAGCAGCAGTAGCAGCAGAACCAGGCTGGTGTGCGCCACTTTGGCAACATGAATGTGGCCAAGGAGGTGCGCTACCGTCTCTTCACGGCGAAGTCTGACATGTCGTAGGTGGAGAAGGCGGATCTCGCATGGTACAAGGACTCAAGGTGTACCAAGAGCCTCACACATCACAAGGAGTGGTTTATACAGCTGCTTTCCATCCCTCCCCGTCCTACCGCTATGGGTGATGATCGTGTGGTGTATGCTGAGGGGATTGGGATTGTGGAGATGTGGTTGGAGGGCCCACGTGGCATTGAAGTGGGAGTGTTCCATGGCCTGCTGTATGTACCTGATGCTGCATTCAACCTCCTCTCAGTCTCCTCTCTCACAAACATAGGACTGCGCGTCGTCTTCGATGATGACTATGGCTACAACCTCAACAAGGATACAGGAGAGGAATTTGCCAGGTCGGTGAAGGAGGGCAACATGTACCGCCTGCTGGGGGCGACCAAGATCCCGCATGAGCAGAGTCTTGCAGCAGTGGTCTAGGCCACATATGGTAAGATCTGGCATGCGTGCTATGGCCACATCGGCATGCGCGCCTTGCGTCAGCTTCAAGCAAAGCAGATGGTGTGTGACATGCCTACCATCTCTAACTTTGATCAGAAGTTATGCATCGGCTGTTTGGAAGGGAAGCAGCACCGCGAGGCATTCTTTGGAGCAGGGGAGTGTGCAAAGGAGGTGTTGGAGCTGGTCCACACGGACTTGTGCGGACCGATGCAGACCCAGAGTGTTGGAAGCTCTAGGTATTTCCTGACCTTCATTAATGATTTCAGCCGTTACACTGCTGTGTACTTCCTTCCTTCCACGGACCAGTTCTTTGACAAGTTCAAGGAGTTCAAGGCCATGGTGGAGAACCAGACTGGCAAGAAGATCAAGGCGTTGCGGAGCGATCGCGGTGGAGAGTACCTGAGCAAGGAGTTCCATGACTACCTCGCAGCAGCTGGCATCAAGGCGCAGCGTACTGCGTTGTACTTGCCACAACAGAATGGTGTAGTAGAACGTGCCAACCGTACCGTTGTGGAGTCAGCACGCTCCATGCTGCATGTGGCTTGGCTGACCTACGACTTCGTACGAGTGATGCCATAAGAGGCGTGGTTCGGCAAGAAACCGAACGTGGGTCATCGCCGAGCATTTGGCACCCTGGCACACATGCACGTGCCCAAGGAGAAGCGGCAGAAATGGGATGCAAAGAGTGCGCAGATGCTGATGATTGGCTGCGATGTGGCAAGCAAGGCCTATCGCCTCTATGAGAGGGATACAGCCCACGTTATCATCTCCTAGGATGTCGTCTTCAACAAGAGCAACGTCATTGGTACGAACATTGTCTGTGAAGAGGCAGCAGAACCAACAGCCGATGAGAGAGTGGGAGCGGAAATCCTTCTTGACCCAGTCTCTCCCAATCTTTCCTCTACTGTGACAATGGGAGAATCACTCTGCTCTCCCATGTCTGATGCAACAGATACAACGGCTTCATCGGCAGAAGCAGAGGAGGGAGATGTAGCACTACCTGCAGCAGCAGTTGTGCCAACAGCACCGCGCCAGCCGCCCGTTAACACTCCAGTTCCAGGTCGCAGGTACCCTCTTAGGGTGCGTTACAAGTCTGGTGAGCACGGCCACTTATGGATGCTGCAGAAACCAGAACACATGAATGTTGCACTTGGAGCAGATTCAGATGAGCCAACGTCATACAAGGAGGCCATGGCTGCACCGGATGCAGCAGATTGGACGCAAGCCGTGCATTAGGAGATACAGTCGCAGCAAGACTACGGCACATGGGAGCTGACTGAGCGTCCACCTGGACGTAAGGTGATCAAGTGCAAGTGGGTGTTGTAGAAGAATCAAGGAGCAGATGGTAACCTAGAAAAGTACAAGACGAGGCTGGTCTTCAAGGGCTACTCGCAGCAAGAGGGCATCGACTACACAGAATACCTCTTGCAAAGTGTTCCTCTGTGTGCATGCTCCTCTCTTATGTAGTAGCTGAGGACTTCGAGGTTCACCACATGGATGTCAAGACGGCATTATTGAATGGTGACTTGGAGGAGGAGATCTACATGGAGCAGCCGGAGGGGTTCCTTGTGGATGGCCAAGAGCACTTGGTTTGCAAGCTGCATAAGTTATTGTACGGCCTCAAGCAAGCGTCGCGTGCTTGGAACCAGAAGTAAGATGCGGCGTTGCAGTGCATGGGGTTTGAGCGCAGCGAGTGTGACAACAGCGTCTATCGTTGGCAGCATGAGCATGAGATCCTCGTCATCATTGTCTATGTGGATGACATGCTCCTCCTTTCCAATAGCATGTTTGCACTACAGGAGTTCAAGGAGGCCATGGAGGAGCGCTTGCAGATGTCTGATCTCCGGGAGGCATCATACTTCCTTGGTATCGAGTTCACGCGGGACCGCAATTCACGCTCTCACTTGCTGCAGCAAAGTCGCTTCATCAAGGATGTTTTACACCGGTTTTGCATGGCAGAGGCAAAACCCATCGGTACGCCGGAGGAGACGCGGCTTTACCTCGTGGGCTTCAATGGAGGAGAAAATGCAGCTGAGCGACAGAAGTACCAGAGCGCTGTCGACAGCCTCATGTACCTGATGGTGGCAACCTGGCTGAACCTCACACAGGCTGTTAGCGCTGTGAGCCAGCACATGGCAAACCCCGGACCTGAGCGCCAAAAGGTAATGAAGCGGATCTTGCGCTACCTTCTTGGAACCATCAACATCGGCATCACCTACAACGGCAACGATAACAGCATCATCGGCTACACAGATGTAGATTGGGCTTCAAACCCTGAGGACCGTAAGTCCATCTCTGGACATGTGTTCCTCATGAATGGTGGGGCCATCAGCTGGTACAGCAAGCGGCAGGTTGTCGTGGCAACCATAAGCACGGAAGCTGAGTACGTCTCTCTCAGCTTTAGAGCCAAGAAAGCAGTTTGGCTTTAGCGTCTCATGGGAGAGATGAGTGGGAGTGCAGCATTTCGAGTTCCTGTGCACGTCAACAACCAGAGCGCAATCGCACTCGCCAAGAATACTCAGCACCATGCACGCACCAAGCAAATTGACATCGTATATCACTTCATCAGGCACATAGTGTGGGAGTATGCTATCGAGCAGGAGTTTACTCCAACCAACAAGCAGGTCGCTGATTTCTACACCAAGCCAGTGACCCGTGAGAAGTAGTAGTTTTCCATGAAGGCATGTGGACTCAGCCCACTCTGACTGCGACAAAGTGGGAGATTGTTGGAAAAGGAGCCATCTGGCTTAGTTTCAGGTCCACAGGAGTAAGTTCCAGGAAAGTACCAGATGCATACTCCGATCATCAATCTGACTTCACCATTGGAAAGATCAGGTTGCAAAATGTCTACGGTCCAAGTTCGAGGTTAATCCAACGGTCGGATTGGGAGATATGAATTTTCAAAACATGCTTATAGTTGACATGTCGCAGGTGGAGAAGGCGGATCTCGCATGGTACAAGGAGTCAGGGTGTACCAAGAGCCTCACACATCACAAGGAGTGGTTTACACATCTGCTGTCCATCCCTCCCTGTCCTATCGCTATGATCGGGTGGTGTATGCTGAGGGGATTGGGATTGTGGAGATGTGGTTGGAGACCCCACGTGGCATTGAAGTGGGGGTGTTCCATGGCGTGCTGTATGTACCTGATGCTGCATTCAACCTCCTCTCACTCTCCTCTCTTACAAACACAGGATTGCGCGTCGTCTTCAATGATGACTATGGCTACATCCTCAACAAGGATACAGGAGAGGAGTTGGCCAGGTCGGTCAAAGAGGGCGACATGTACCGCCTGCTGGGGGCGACCAAGATCCCGCGTGAGCAAAGTCTTGCAGCAGTGGTGCAAGTGACAGATGGCGAGATCTGGCATGCATGTTACGGCCACATCGGCATGCGGGCCTTGCTGCAGCTTCAAGCAAAGCAAATGGTGCGTGACATGCCTACCATCTCTAACTTTGAGCACCAGTTGTGCATCGGCTGTTTGGAGGAAAAGTAGCACCGGGAAGCGTTCTCTGGAGCAGGGCAGCGTGCGAAGTAGGTGTTGAAGCTGGTCCACACGGACTTGTGCGGACTGATGCACACCCAGAGCTTTGGAGGCTCTAGGTATTTTCTCACCTTCATTGATGATTTCAGCCGTTACACTACAGTGTATTTCCTTCCTTCCGAGGACCAGTATGGCAAGAAGATCAAGGCGCTGTACAGCGATCACGGTGGAGAGTACTTGAGCAAGGAGTTCCAGGAGTACCTCGCAGCAGCTGGCATCAAGGCGCAGTGTACCGCGCCGTACTCGCCACAGCAGAACGGTGTAGCAGAATGCGCCAACCGTACCGTTGTGGAGTCGGCGCGTTCCATGCTGCACACGGTTCTGCTGACCTATGACTTCTGGGCTAAAGTCGTGAGCACTACGGTCCACATCAAGAACCACAGTCCAACTAAGGCGTTGGAGCAAATGACGCCGTACGAGGCGTGGTTTGGCAAAAACCGAGCGTGGGTCATCTCCGAGCATTTGGCAGCCTGGCGCACATGCACGTACCCAAGGAAAAGCGGCATAAATGGGACGCAAAGAGTGCGCAGATGCTGATGATTGGCTACGACCTGGCAAGCAAGGCCTATCGCCTCTACGAGAGGGATACAGGCCACGTCATCATCTCCAAGGATGTCGTCTTCAACGAGAGCAACGTCATCGGCACCAACATTGTCTGTGAAGAGGTAGCAGAACCAGCAGCTAGCGAGACAATGGGAGTAGAAATCCTTCCTGACCTAGTCTCTCCCGATCCTTCCTCTACTGTTACAGTGGGAGAATCACTACACTCTCCTACGTCTGATGTAGCAGATACAGCAGCCTCATCGGCCGATCAGAGCGGGGAGATGTAGCACCAGCAGTAGCAATGGTTGTGCCAGCAACTTCGCGCGAGCAGCCCGCTAACGCTCCAGCACCAGGTCCAAGGTACCCTCTTAGGGTGCGTTACAACCCTCGTGAGCACGGCCATTTCTGGATGCTGCAGAAACCAGAACAGATGAACGTCACAGTTGCAGCAGATTCAGATGAGCCAACGTCATACAAGGAGGCCATGGTTGCACCGGATGCAACAGATTGGGCGCAAGCCGTGCAGCAAGAGATATAGTCGCAGTTGGACAAGGGCACGAGGGAGCTGACTGACCGTCCACCTCGACGTAAGGTGATCAAGTGCAAGTGGGTGTTCAAGAAGAAGCAGGGAGAAGATGGTAACTTAGAAAAGTACAAGGTGAGGCTGGTTGCCAAGGGCTACTCGCAACAGGAGGGCATCGACTACACAGAAACTTTTGCCCCTATTGCAAAGTTTGCCTCTGTGCGCACGCTCCTCTCTTATGCAGCAGCTGAGGACTTTGAGGTTCACCACATGGACGTCAAGACGGCATTCTTGAATGGTGACTTGGAGGAGGAGATCTACATGGAGCAGCCGAAGGGGTTCGTCATGGATGGCCAGGAGTACCTGGTCTGCAAGCTACAGAAGTCGCTGTACGGCCTCAAGCAAGCGTCGCGTGCTTGGAACCAGAAGTTGGATGCGATGTTGTAGTTCATGGGATTTGAGCGCAGCAAGTGTGACTAGCGTGTTTCGCTGGCAGCATGAGCATGAGATCCTCATCATCATTGTCTATGTAGATGACATGCTCCTCCTTTCCAACAGCATGTCTGCACTACAGGAGTTTAAGGAGGCCATGTAAGAGCGCTTCCAGATATCTGATCTCGGGGAGGCGTCATACTTCCTTCGCATCCAGATCACGCGTGACCGCAAATCACGCTCTCTCTCGCTACAGCAGAGTCGCTGCATCAAGGACGTCCTGCAACGGTTCGGCATGGCAGAGGTCAAACCCATCCACACGCGGCTGGAGACGCGGCAGTACCTCGTGAGCTTTGGTGGAGAAGCAGATGCAGCTGAGCGGCTGAAGTACCAGAGCGCCGTTGGCAGTCTCATGTACCTGATGGTGGCAACCAGGCCGGACCTCGCACAGGCTGTGAGCGTTGTGAGCCAGCATATGGCTATTCCCGGACCGGAGCACGAGAAGGCAGTGAAGCGGATCTTCCGCTACCTTGCTGGAACCATCAACGTCAACATCACCTACAATGGCAATGACAACAGCATCATCGGCTACACAGGTGCAGATTGGGCTTCAAATCCTGAGACTCGCAAGTCCATCTCTGGACATGTCTTCCTCATGAATGGAGGTGCCATCAGCTGGTGCACCAAACGGTAGGTGGTCGTGGCTACCTCGAGCACAGAAGCTGAGTACGTCTCTCTCAGCATTGGAGCCAAGGAAGCTGTTTGGCTTCAGTGTCTCATGGCAGAGATGGGTGGGAGTGCAGCAATTCCAGTTCCTGTACGCGTCGACAACCAGAGCGCAATCACACTCGCCAAGAATCCTGAGCACCATGCACGCACATTCACATCGCATATCACTTCATCAGGCATATGGTGCAGGAGGGTGCTATCAGGTTAGGTTTACTCCAACCAGCAAGCAGGTCGCTGATTTCTGCACCAAGCTAGTGACCCATGAGAAGCAGCAGTTCTCCATGAAAGCATGTGGACTCACCCCACTCTGACTGCGGCAAAGTGGGAGATTGTTGGGAAAGGAGCCATCCGGCTCAGTTTCAGGTCCACAGGAGCATGTTCCAGGAAACTACCAGATTCCTGCTCCGATCTTCAATCTGACTTCCTTATTTGAAAGATGAGGTGGCAAAATGTCTACGGTCCAAGTTTGAGGCCGATCCAACGGTCGGATTGGGAGACATGATTTTTTGTAGTTTCACGGGTTATCGACCTCCAGTATCCGGGTGACCGTAGGCGATGGCTCCATGCCTTAGCCTGAGAAAAGAAAAAGGCAAGACATCCAAGGTCAAGACATGATGGGAGAAATATCTAAAAAGGTCCTAGATTCTTGGGTTGCCTTGTCAGAGTGTGCTCACTAGGAAAAAGGTACCTCTCTTTACTTTTAGGTGAGGTGAGATCCTTGTGTTCTAGCCATGGACACATGGCGATTTTCCATGGGATTGTGGGTTATGTGACCACTAGGAGTGAGCCATGAGAGCATTCTCTAGCTCTCTAGGTTGTGTGTGAGTGGTCAGCCTGATTGCTAGGCTGATTTCCTCCCTTGTGTGAGATTATGGACTCTAGTGTGTGATCCTTAGCCTCCATGGCTAAGTGGTGTGGCTTGTGAAAGGGCTGACTTGCCCAAGATCTAGCTCTATATGTATTCCATCATTTTGAGTGATTCATCAACCATTCTTCAGCACAAGTGATGCCCTTCCAATCACACATGCTCGCTGCTCCACAACTCCTTGTCTCCTCGAGATCCAACAATCAGCACATCCATGACAACAGACATAAATCTCTCCTCATCCATGAGTGCTAGCACAGAAGCAGAACGGCGTGAGATGGAGAACATTCCCTACCATTCTACTATTGGGTGTCTCATGTATGCCATGGTAGGAACACGCCCTGACATTTGCTATGCTGCGGGATAAGTGAGCAGGTTTGTGGCCACTCTAGGGCCACAGTACTGGCAAGCAGTTAAACGCATCATGTGCTATCTGCATAAGACTCGACATATAGGACTCCAGTTTTGAGGTCAAGAAGAATATGACCCGCTACGGCTGGTGTGCTACACAGACTGACTGGGGAGGAAGCATCGATGATAGAAAATCCACCTGGGCTTTGTGTACCTCTTGAACGGTGGTACAGTCTCCTGTGCAAGCAGAAAGCAAGACTGTATCTCCCTCGCTACCGCTTAGGCAGAGTTCATCACTCTGTGAGAAGCATGCAAGGAGACACAGTGGCTACGTAGTATGCTTGTCGAGATGAAAGTGCCAAAAACGGAGGCAACACCGGTTCTCATTGAAAACAAGAGAGCCATGAAAATGGCATAGAATGATGTCATCTCCCGGCGGACCAAGCACATTGACATCAGGTACCACTACTCACGCAACCTGGTCGCAAAGGAGATCGTGGACCTCAAACACGTGGACACCAGGCAGATGCTTGCAGGCTGCATGACAAAGACGCTGGACAACAAATTGTACTCTACAGGTACTCGAGGCATTAGTATGATCAACACAGCGGACGAAGACTAAGGCCAAGAGTGCTAGAGAGAGGAGATATCTCATAGCTAATGGACAGAGGTGCAAGGGAGAGCTTGTGGACCTGATATGCTCCTTGTCCATAGCTGACATTTGGACAGGCATAGGACGGACTATGCATGCACTCCTCCCTTGGACTTAGTCTCCTAGGACTGGTCCAGATAGACAAGGCATGCACTGCTCGTTTGGAGCAAGTCCCCTTGGTCTAAACTGGATAGTATAGCAACAAACACTGCCTAGGACAACTCCTTGTGGCTTAGACCTTCCAGAGTTAGTCTGTGGAGCAAGAGGTCATTGGGTCAAATCCTAGCCGAGTGCCTACTTTTCTATGTGACCAAAAGGAGGATAAGAAGGTTCTAAGAGACAAGTGGCTGGCGCCACTTGGCAGTCACAGGGAGCGCCATGTAGGCAGGGAGGATGATGGAATCCAGATTGCCCCTAAAGAAGCTCATCCAAAGAACCACTGCGCGCCTAGGCCAAAGGCTGGCTCTAGGACTAAAAGAACCTTTCTTGTCTGTCATTGAGTACACTTCTTACCTTTGAGACTCTTAACAGAGTTGTCCATCAAAGGTAGACACTAAAGAAGCATTGGTTGGTCTAAGCCACAGGAGTGTTCTCCTTGCGCGAAAGTGACTAGGTGCAAAGGACAAAGTGCAAAGAAGAGATTCCTATGAACAGCTCAGTGTACAACCTTGGCCCTGAGGATGATATCATCTCTTGGTTGCCATACCAAGAGCGGTTGGCGGTAACCATTCTGTCGCTGCCCGTTTTCTACACCATCCTCTGCCTGTCAAAATATCAGCCATGGACAAGGAGTATATAGTTAGGACTATAAGTACCTATCAATTGCCTATAATTCATTACAATTCTTACCTTAAAGACTCCTCACAGAGTTGTCCACCAGAGGCATTCATTGTAGAAGTATTGGTTGGTCTAAGCTCAAGGATCTAGCTCTGTTTACCTGATATGCTCCTAATCCATAGCTGACATTAGGACAGGCACAAGACAGACCTGGCATGCACTACTCCTTTGGAGTAAGTCTCCTAAGTCTGGTCCAAATAGACAAGGTTAGTCTGTGGAGCAAGAGGTCACAAGATCAAATTCCAGTCCAATGACTAATTTTCTTTGTGACTGAAAGGGGGACATGAAGGTTATAGGAAACAACTTAGAACATCCCAAGGTCCTTCCTGGTGGCTGGCGTCACTTGGCGGTCACAAGGAGCGCCATGTAGGCAAGGGGTATTGGTAAAGGAGCCATCCGGCTCGGTTTCACGTCCACAGGAGCAAGTTGCAAGAAACTTCAAGATGCCTGCTCCAATCATCGATCACTCTTCACCATTGGAAAGACCAGATAACAAATTACCTGTATTCCAAGTTTCAGGGCGATCCAACGGTTGGATTGGGAGATATTAATTTTCAAAGTTTTGGGGGTCATGGACCGCCGATGTCTGGGTGGCCATGGGTGATGGCTCCATGCCTTAGCCTGAGAAAAGAAAAAGGCAAGAGATCCACAATCAAGACCTGATGGGAGAAATATCCAAAAAGGTCCTAGATTCATGGGTTACCTTGTCAGAGTGTGCTGACTAGGAAAAAGGTACCTCTCCTTACTTTTTAGGTGAGGTGAGATCCTTGTGTGCTAGCCATGGACACGTGGCGATTCTCCATGGGATTGTGGGTTATCTGACCACTAAGAGTGTGCCATGAGAGCATTCTCTAGCTCTCTAGGTCGTGTGTGAGTAGTCAGCCTGATTGCTAGGCTGATTTCCTCCCTTGTGTGAGATTATGGACTCTAGTGTGTGAGCCTTAGCCTCCATGGCTAAGTGGTGTGGCTTGTGAGAGGGCTGACTTGCCCAAGCTCTAGCTCTGTATGTACTCCATCATTTTGAATGATTCAATAACGATTCTTCAACACAACTGATGCCCTTCCAGTCCCACATGCTTGCTGCTCCAAGGCTCCCTCTCACCTCAAGATCCAATAGGGGGATGATGCAATCTAGATTGCCCCCAAAGTGGTGTTGGGAAAGGAGCCATCCGGCTCAGTTTCAGGTCCACAGGAGCAAGTTCTCGGAAACTACCAGATGCGTGCTCCGATTATCAATCCGACTTCATCATTGGAAAGATCAGGTGGCAAGATGTCTACAGTCCAAGTTTGAGGCCGATCTAACAGTTGGCATGGGAGATATGAATTTTCAAAGTTTTCGAGGTCATCGACCGCCGATATCTGGGTGACCATGGGCGATGGCTCCATGCCTTAGCCTAAGAAAAGAAAAATGCAAGGGGTCCAGGGTGAGAACCTGATGGGAGAAATATCCAAAAAGGTCCTAGATTCTTGGATTGCCTTGTTAGAGTGTGCTGAGTAGGAAAAAGGTACCTCTCCTTACTTTTTAGGTGAGGTGAGATCCTTGTGTGCTAGCCATGGATACATGGCGATTCTCCATGGGATTGTGGGTTATGTGACCACTAGGAGTCTGCCATGAGAGCATTTTTTAGCTTTCTAGATCGTGTGTGAGTGGTCAGCCTGATTGCTAGGCTCGTTTCCTCTCTTGTGTGAGATTATGGACTCAAGTGTGTGAGCCTTAGCCTCCATGGCCAAGTGGTGTGGCTTGAGAGAGGGCTGACTTGCCCAAGCTCTAGCTCTATATGTACTCCATCTTTTGAGTGATTCAACAACCATTCTTCAGGACGAGTGATGGCCTTCTAGTCCCGCATGCGTGCTGCTCCAAGGCTCCCTCTATCCTCCAGTTGAAACACTTGGTATCAGAGCCAAGTTCTGCCACTTTCAGCCAGCACAGGCCGTCACTTTTAGAGTGACAGGTTGGGTTGAAACCATCCCCAAATTTTACAATCAACCAGCGGATCTCCAAGTTCAAAGTTCAAGCTTTCCAACGTCTTCAATATCAAAAAGATCCAACAGTTGGATTGGGAGTTATGCTCAAAACGAGGTCAGCCAGGGCTACACTCTTCTCTCTCAGTAAGACAGTCGCCTTGTGATGACCATAACTCTCTTATTTCTTTATCAAATGTAAAACATAGCACATACGAATTGAAGTAGTTTTTGTAAGCCTTCCTTTGGTGCAAAAATATTTGTATTTGAGAGAAACACGGTTTGGGAGAAACACCGTTTACAAGCTGGCTAGTGTGAGCTGGAGTAAGAGCAGCAGCATACCCTGTTTTCAAAAGGGCATATCTCTAAAAATCCTCTGTTGATGACCCTATTTTATGGGCTGATTTGGAAGGGTTTGAGCTGTATTTCCCAGTGGTGGGCACCGTTTTTCCAAATTCCCAGTCTGCTGGCCTCTACAGTTTATTTCATGTCACACAGATTTCTGGCAGAAGTAGTATCAGAAGCAGGGGTAGCGCCGCCACTCAAGGGCAGGGCTGAGCATCACCAAAGCTCAAAATGGCAGCAGCACGCATGGTAACAGCAGCCCAGTCCTTGGAGAGGCTGGAAAGACGCGCCAACTTCACGTTTTGGAAGATCTGTACCCGCCTCCTTTTGGAGGAGAGGGGCTTGTGGGAGGTGGTGAGCGGTGACAAGCGCTCTCCACCTCCACAGGCAAAAGGCACCACCGTAGCAGAGGTGGCGGCGGAAAAGATGCCTCACAAAGGTGCAAGAGATGCAAGTTCATCTACAATTGCAGCGGCGGCATATGAGGAGTAGAAAAAGGACAGGTAGGCCTACAGGCTGCTTGTCAACACCATCTCCAACCCGCATCTTCAGGACTTGAGTGACAAGGCTACTTCAAAGGAGGGGTGGGACACATTGTGCAAGAAGCATGAGAGTAAGGATCCTGCGTTTCTCATGCTTTTGGAGGAGAAGATGATGGTGTTGAAAATGCAAGGTGGCGAAGGGATGGAGGCGTACTTGGACCCGGAAAAGGAGGAGGCAAAGCACCTGAAAGCGGCCGGCAACCGTGTGGAAGACACGTGCTTTGTTCTCCTCTTGCTGAGGGGACTCCCAACGAGTTATGGCACGGTGCGAGAGACATTGGAGTGCCAGCCAACACTCAACCTGGATTTCATCTACACACACCTGGTGCAGGTAGAATTGCATCGCAATGTAGCAAAGCGTTATGGCGGGAGCAGCAGTAATGAAGCAACTTTCATGGCCATGGGCTCAAGCAACAAGCAGCAGCAACAATCCGGGCAGCAGAGACGCAAGAAGAAGGGCAAGTGCTACTATTGCCAGAAAGAGGGGCACCAGAAGAAAGAGAACTTGAAGTTCAAGAGGGACCAGAAAGAGTTGCAGCGAGAGCAGTTAAAGCAGCAATTTCTACACCAATGGCAGTAGCACTCACAGCAACGTCAGCAGCAGCAGCAGTAGCAGTACAACCAGACTGGCGTGCGCCATTTTGGCAACATGAACGTGGCCAAGGAGGTGTGCGACCGCCTCTTTGTGGCGAAGTCTGACATGTCGTACAAGAAGAAGGAAGATCTGGCATGGTACAAGGACTCCGGGTGTACCAAGAGCCTGACGCACCACAAGGAGTGGTTTACGCAACTGCTTTCCATTCCCCCCTGTCCCATTGCTTTGGGTGATGATAAGGTGGTGTATGCTGAGGTGATTGGGATTGTGCAGATATGGTTGGAGATCCCGCGTGGCATTGAAGTGGGAGTGTTCCATGGCGTGGTGTATGTGCTTGATGCTATGTTCAACCTTCTTTCAGTGTCCTCTCTCACAAACACAGGACTGCGAGTCGTATTTGATGACGACTATGGCTACATCCTCGACAAGGAAACCGGAAGGGATTTGGCCATGTCGGTGAAGGAAGGCGACATGTCTTGCCTAGTGGGGACAACCAAAATCTCGCGTGAGCAAAGTCTTGCAGTAGTGGTGCAGGCCACAGATGGCGAAATCTGGCATGCGTGGTATGGCCACATCGGCATGCACGTCGTGCAGCAACATCAAACGAAGCAGATGATATGTGACTTTCCCACCATCTCTAACTTTGAGCACCAGTTGTGCATCGGCTGTTTGGAGGGGAAGCAGCATCACGAGGCGTTCTCAGGACCAGGGGAGCGCATGAAAAAGGTGTTGGAGCTGGTCCACACAGACTTCTGTGGCCCGATGCAGACCCAGAGCTTTGGAGGCTCTAGGTATTTTCTCACCTTCATTGATGATTTCAGCCGTTACACTGCTGTGTACTTCCTTTCCTCCAGGGACCAGTGCTTTGACATGTTCAAGGAGTTCAAGGCCATGGTGGAGAACCAGAGTGGCGAGAAAATCACACTATTGCGCAGCGACCGCAGTGGAAAGTACCTGAGCAAGGAGTTCCAAGACTACCTCGTAGCAGCAGGCATCAAGGCGTTGCACATTGCGCCATACTCGTCGTAGGAGAATGGTGTAGCAGAATGCGCCAACCGCACCATCGTTGAGTCGACGCACTCCATGCTACACGCCGCTTGGCTCACCTAGGATTTTTGGGCCGAAATAGTGAACACTGCGGTGTACATCAAGAACCGCAGTCCAACCAAGGCCCTGGAGCACATGACGCTGTATGAGGCGTGGTTCGGCAAGAAGCCGAGCGTGGGTCATCTTCGCGCGTTTGGCAGCTTGGCGCACATGCACGTGCCGAAAGAGAAGCAATAGAAATGGGACACAAAGGGCGCATAAATGCTGATGATCGGCCATGATGTGGCAAGCAAGGCGTATCACCTCCACAAGAGGGATACTGGCCACCTCATCATCTTCAGGGATGTCGTCTTCAACGAGAGAAACGTCATCGGCACCAATATTATGTGTGAGGAGGGAGCGGAAGTAGCAGCTGACGAGGTAGTAGGAGCAGAAATCCTTCCAGACGCGCTCTCTTCAGTGGAAGAACCAGTCTACTATCCCATGTGTGATGAAGCAGATATAGCGGCCTCATGGGCAGAAGCAGAGGAAGAAAATGCACCACCATTAGCAGGAGCAGTTGTGCTAGCAGCACTACGCCAGCCGCCTGCAAACGTTGCAGCACTAGGTCGAAGGTACCCTCTTAGGGTGCACCACAAGCCTGGTGAGCAGGGGGATTTCTGGATGCTCCAAAAACCAGACCAGATGAAAGTTGCAGTTTCAGCAGACTCAGATGAGCCAACGTTGTATAAGGAGGCCATGGCTGCAGCAGATGCAGCAGATTGGGCACAAGCTTTGCAGCAAGAGATACAACTGCAGCTCAACAACGATACCTGGGAGCTCACTAAGCGTCCACCTGGACGTAAGGTAATCAAGTGCAAGTGGATGTTCAAGAGGAATCGGGGAGCAGATGGCAACCTGGAAAAGAACAAGGCAAGGCTGGTCGTCAAGGGACCCTCACAGCGTGAACACATCGATGGTGGCAACCAGGTCAAACCTCGCACAGGCTGTGAGCACTATGAGCCAGCACATGGCTAATCCCGGACCTGAATACCAAAAAGCAGTGAAGCGGATCTTCCACCACCTTGCGATAACCATCAACATCGGCATCACCTACAATGGTGACGACAACAACATCATCGGCTACACAGACGCAGGTTGGGATTCAAACCCTGAGGACCACAATTCCATCTGTGGACATGCGTTACTCATTAATGGATGGGCCATCAGTTGGTGTAGCAAGCGCCAGGTGGTCGTGGCCACCTTAAGCACGGAAGCTGAGTACGTCGCTCTCAGCTTTGGAGGCAAGGAAGCAGTTTGGCTTCACTGTCTCATGGCACAGATGAGTAGGAGTGCAGCAGCTCTAGTTCGTGTGCGCGTTGACAACAAGAGCGCAATCGTACTTGCCAAGAGTCCTGAGCACCATGCACGCACCAAGCACATTGACATTGCATATCACTTCATAAGGCACATGGTGTACGAGGGTGCTATCAAGCTGGGGTTTACTCCAACCAGCAAGCAGGTTACTCATTTCTGGACAAAGTCAGTAACCCATGAGAAGCAGCATTTCTGCATGAAGGCATGTGGAATCAAACCACTCTGACTCTAGCAAAGTGGGAGATTGTTGGGAAAGGAGCCATCAGGGTCAGGTTCAGGTCCACAGGAGCAAGTTCCAGGAAAGTACAAGATGTGTACTACGATCATCAATCCAACTTCAGCATTGGAAATATAAGGTGGAAAATGTCTATGGTCCAAGATTGAGGCCAATCAAGCGGTCGGATTGGGAGATATGAATTTTCGAAGTTTTTGCGGTCATCGACCGCCAATATCTTGGTGACCATGGGCGATGGCTCCATGCCTTAGTTTAAGAAAAGAAAAAGGCAAGAGGTACAGGGTCAAGAGCTGATGGGAGATATATCCAAAAAGGTCCTAGATTTTTGGGTTGCCTTGTCAGAATGTGCTAACTAGGAAAAAGGTACCTCTCCTCACTTTTTAGGTGAGGTGAGATCCTTCTGTGCTAGCCATGGACACATGGCGATTCTCCATCGGATTATGGGTATGTGATCACTATTTGTTGACCTGAGGGTGAGTGTGCACCCTGGAGGGTCCTTAGCAGTGGCTGGTTCACACCACCAACTGTTTTTGTAGAGACTGAAACTATGGAGGCAACTGGTTCCAAGGATGGCAAAATCTGGTCAGAGAGTGAGGCAATAGTTTTGTCCTCAATTGGATGGAAATAAACACTTCATCAAGACTCACAAGCAGTGGAATTTTATAGCCACTGATCTAAGCTTTCCAGAACACCAAAGCATGCCAGATTTGGAGCTTCCTAGCAGATTCTATGGCTTATAGAGTGCTCCTTGGTAGGCTGTCCTTTTCGCACCTAGGAAGGCATCCCTTCCCTCCTCTAGAAGCTTCTGCCCCTTCCTAGATTCCTCAGCTTGCTTCTAGTAGGAGGGAAGGTGTCCAGAAGACCAAGACACCTCTAGATGCCTTGTAGGACAAGTCACCCCTTCTAGAAGGTGTGCCACCTTCCTGGACCCTCACATGGCCTTCTAGAAACTTAAACAGGAACTCTAGAGGTTGAGCTAGCTTCCTGGCATCTATTTACCACCTCCCTTGAGGCAGGGCAGAATTTCTTCTTGTGAGACTTGAACACGGGCCCCTGCCTCTAGAGGTGGACACCATTAACCACTAAGCCACTAAGGCTTGTCTTTTTGGTGTTCCTTTTTGGAGTCACTCTTGCCATGGTGAGGAGCATCATTCCAACAATCTCCCCCTGGCGCGTCAGCCATGGCAGTTTTCCATGCTCAGCGTGCAACTCAAGAGGCTTGGGAAAGCCCAAGCTCAATACAAGTAGCATCATGCCTGTCCTTGGGTTGCGCCTTTGTCATGGCATCAGCAAGCATGTGCTTTGTGCCGCAATGCACAAGCACCACATCACCCTTTGCAACAAGGTCTCGTGCAAAGTGATGCTGGATCTCTATGTGTTTGGTCCTCCGGTGTAGCACAGGGTTCTTGGTCAGGCTGATGGCACTCATGTTGTCAACATTGAGTGCCGTTGGCTTCTTTTGCGGCAACCCAATCTCCTTGAGCAATTGCCGCAGCCATAGTGCCTCCTTTGCGGCTTCCGCGAGCGCAATATACTCCGCTTCAGTGCTGGATAGAGCCACACTCTCCTGCTTCCGGCTTGCCCAAGACACCGCCACACCACCAAGCACAAAAAACATAGCCTGATGTTGACTTGCGGTCATCAACGTCACCTGCCCAGTCAGCATCAGAGTAGCCAACCAACTCGAGGGAGTCAGTCCGCGCTCCCCCTCCAAACACAAGTCGCGAATGTGTTGTTGCCTTCAAGTAGCGGAGGATTCTCTTCACCGCTTGCGATTGTAGCGGCCCCGGATCAGCAACATAGCGGCTCATTTGTCCTTCACCAAAGGCAAGGTCAGGCCGCGTCGCCACCATGGCATACATTATGCTTCCAACTGCGGATTGGTATGGTACTCCAGTCATCTCCGCCTTCTCGTCCTCCGTGCTCGGGCCCTTGCTCAAGCTCAGCTCACATGTCGTTGTCATAGGTGTGCCGATGGGGTTGCACTCCTCCATGTTGTAGCGGCAGAGCACCTCCTGCACATATTTTTCTTGACCCACCCCCAGCGTGCGTGCTTTGCGGTCCCTCTTGATGGCGATGCCAAGGTAGTACTCAAGCTCGCCCATGTCTGTCATCTTAAACCAGCCGCCAAGTTGTTGCTTCAGGCTCTTGAGCTCCCTCTCATCCGAAGACACAAGGATGAGGTCATCCACGTAGAGGACGACAATTTGGTGGAGTCCTGGCTGATTACGCACGTACACGCTGTGATCGGCCTCGCAGCGCTTGAAGCCAAGCTCACCCATGAAACTATCCATCTTGAGGTACCACATGAGCGGAGCTTGCTTCAGTCCATAGAGCGCCCTGCAAAGCCGGCACACCTTCCCTTGCGGCGCATCCACCCCCTTTGGCACCTCCATGTAGACTTCCTTGTCCAGGTCGCCATTGAGGAACGCGGTTTTCACGTCCATTTGGTGGATTTCGTAGTCGCGTGCCGCTGCCACCGAGAGGATAGTACGGATGGAGGCAAACTTGGCAACTGGTGCAAAGGTCTCGTCGTAGTGCTCCCCTTTTCTCTGGGCATATCCTTTCGCCACCAGCCGCGCCTTGTACCGCTCCACCTTCCCCTCCTTTGTGAGCTTCTTCCGGAAGATCCACTTGGAGCCGATGATTTTCTCGCCCTCCGGCCGGTCAACCAGCTCCCAAGTGCCGTTCTCCTCGTGGGAGGCAAGCTCAGATTTTATTGCTCCCTCCCACTCAGCCCCATCCTTCCGCTGCAGTGCCTCCTTTACAGATTGAGGCTCCTCTTGCGTGAAGAAGGCTTGTGCAAACCCAGTCCAAATTCCCTTGTCGGCATCATACCTTTTTGTCCTTCTTCGCACACGGTTACTTGTGCGGGGCTCTTGAGGCGGTTGTTGTTGTTGCTGTCCCCTTTTGGCGCCATCCTCTCCAAGCGCCTGATCCCCCTCTCTTGGAGNATGATTTTCTCGCCCTCCGGCCGGTCAACCAGCTCCCAAGTGCCGTTCTCCTCGTGGGAGGAAAGCTCAGATTTTATTGCTCTCTCCCACTCAGCCCCATCCTTCTGCTGCAGTGCCTCCTTTACAGATTGAGGCTCCTCTTGCGTGAAGAAGGCTTGTGCAAACCCAGTCCAAATTCCCTTGTCGGCATCATACCTTTTTGTCCTTCTTCGCACACGGTTACTTGTGCGGGGCTCTTGAGGCGGTTGTTGTTGTTGCTGTCCCCTCTTGGCGCCATCCTCTCCAAGCGCCTGATCCCCCTCTCTTGGAGACCTTGGAGACATCGATCGACTCCCCGCCTCCACGTCCCTCTCCGCTGCTTTGGATTCTTCGTCCGAACTGGCCGGAACATATTCTGCCGGTTGCACATCCCTCGGGCGATCCTCTCCGGCTGGTGCTGCTGCGAGGACGTCACCCTCATTCACGTCCTATAGCGTCTCCCCCTCAAGGAGTGGCATCCACTCCCCCCTCTTGGAGAGACCTACCTCCTTGTCTGTCCAACGCCTTTTCTCGTCGAATGTGACGTCGCGACTCCGCATAATCTGCTGCCTCCTTGGGTCAAAGAGCCGGTACGCCTTGCTTCCGCTCTCATATCCAAGGAAAACACACCGGCGGGTACGCGGGTCCAGCTTACTCCGTCCCTCACGTGCCTGCACCATTGCATGTGCAACACAACCAAACGTGCGGAGGTGACCCACCGCCGGCTTCCTCTCGCTCCACACTTCTTGTGGCGTCTTCCACGCATTGCTCTCCTTGTCCTTCAGCGGCTTCGTCGGCATGGGATTCATGATGTACGCTGCTGTCCTTTCCGCGTCCGCCCAATACCGTTGTGTAAGGCCAGCGTCGCTCAACATGGATCGCACCATGTTAAGGATTGTGCGATTCCCTCTCTCTCCGACGCCATTCTGTTGTGGGGAGTGTGGAGTTGTTTTCTGCCACTCAATCCCCTTGCTCTTCATCCACCCAAGGCACCCCGCATATTCACCGCCGTTGTCACTCCGGAACGCCTTCACCTTCAACTCTGTTTGCCGCTCCACATCAGCCACAAACTCTTGCATGCACGCAAGGACCTCACTCTTCCGCTTCATTGGGTAGAGGTAGAGTTTCCAGCTGTGGTCATCGATGAAGGTGAGGAAGTAGCGAGCTCCGCCGATGGAGCTCTCAAGCGGTCCACACACATCTGTGTGTACCACGGCCAGTTTTGCCGATGCACGCGTCCCCTTGGCGACAAACGGCTGCTGAGTTGATTTGCCAATGATGCATGGCTCACACACGATCTCCTTGGTTCCATCAAGGCCGCTGATTTGGAGACCCCACACCACTTCCCTGTTAGCCATCTCTTTCACTGTTGATGGAGAAATGTGGCAGAGTCGGCGGTGCCATAGGTTCAGGTCTCCTTTGTCCTTCGTTGCAAGATTGGCGGCGTTGGACCCCACCCGGCTGCTGAGGATCTTTGCGCGTAGCAGGTACAAGTCGTCCTCCCTCTTGGCACGCGCAATCACCTCACCTTTGCCCTCTTTGCGGATGACGGCCTCCTTCCTTGTGAAGAGCACCTCAAGTCCCTTGTTGGTAAGGCGGCTGACGGAGAGCAGGTTTGCCCCAAAGTTAGGCATATGCAGCACATCGTAGATTGTGCTCGTGACGGGTTTTCTATCCACAATTGACTCAATGCGGACGTTACCCTCACCGGCGGCCACCTCTGTTTTTCCATTGGCCACCGTCATGCGTCTCTCCGAGGCGCCGTAGGTGACAAATGCCGCCCTGTTGCATTGCGTGTGGCGGCCTGATCCGGAGTCGATGACGGCAACTCCCGGATCCTTCAATTTGGTGGAGTTGTACGCCATAAGGGCATGCTCATCTTTCTTCCCGCCCCGTTGCGACCGATCTGTTTTCTTCTTAGGACAGTTGCGCGCGTAGTGGCCCTCCTTGCCGCAGTTGAAGCACTCCCCCTTCTTGTCACCCTTCTTAGTGCCCTGTTTGGCACCCTTCCACTTGTCGCCTCGGCCTCCACTTTGAGGATGAACCGTGTAAGATGAACTTGATGCCGCTGCACTCTCTTGACCGCCACGTCGCATCCACTCATTGCGTACGTACTCAGCAACCTTGGGATACTTCAGCTCGTCGGAAGGCCAGCCACCAAGGATTGTGATCATGGGACTCCAACTGTCGGGCAAGGCCAGAAGGAGGATCATAGCTTGCAACTGAGAGTCGACCTCCCAACCCGTGGCCACGCACTTTGCTGCGAGGGACTCAATCTGCTGCATGATCTCCATGATGTTGTCGCCTTCGTTGGCTCGGAGGGTGATGAGTCGTTTGAAGATGAAGAGCTGATTGGCAAGGTTGATTGACTGGTATATGGAGCAGAGTTTTGACCATGCGTCCGCGGCCAGGGTGCATCCTTGGATGTGCCCAAGTTGTGGTGGGCATAACGCGGACACAAGGAGCGCCAATGCCTTTTTGTTGCGCTTCTTGTATGCCTCCTTCACCTCAGCTGTTGCAGTGTCCGGTGGAGCAGTCTCATCACCTTTTAAGAGCTCAAGCAGTCCCTTGTCGTCGAGGAAGACCTCAAACGGCCACCTCCACAAGGCAAAGCCTGTCCCATCAAACTTAAGGACAGCACGGCTGCTCTCTTGCTCGCTGGTTGCCATGTCTTGCTGTTGGGAGCGTGAAATCAAGCTGGCTTTGAACCCCTTAGAGGCGTGGGCCCATAACCCTTTGTTGGCCTGAGGGTAAGTGTTCACCCTGGAGGGTCCCTAGCAATGGCTGGTTCACACCACCAACTGTTTTTAGAGAGAATGAAACTATGGAGGCAACTGGTTCCAAGGATGGCAAAATCTGGTCAGAGAGTGAGGCAATAGTTTTGTCCTCAATTGGATGGGAATTAACACTTGATCAAGGCCCACAAGCAGTGGCATTTTATAGCCACTGATCTAAGCTTTCCAGAATACCAAAGCATTCCAGATTTGGAGCTTCCTAGCAGATTCTATGGCTTGTAGAGTGCTCCTTGGTAGGCTGTCCTTTTCCCACCTAGGAAGGCATCCCTTCCCTCCTCTAGAAGCTTCTGCCCCTTCCTAGATTCCTCAGCTTGCTTCTAGTAGGAGGGAAGGTGTCCAGAAGACCAAGACACCTCTAGATGCCTTGTAGGACAAGTCACCCCTTCTAGAAGGTGTGCCACCTTCCTGAACCCTCACCTGGCCTTCTAGAAACTTAAAGAGGAACTCTAGAGGTTGAGCTAGCTTCCTGGCATCTATTTTCCACCTCCCTTGAGGCAGGGCATAATTTCATCTTGTGGGACTTGAACCCGGGCCCCTGCCTCTAGAGGTGGACACCATTAACCACTAAGCCACTAAGGCTTGTCTTTTTGGTGTTCCTTTTTGGAGTCACTCCTGCCATGGTGAGGAGCATCATTCCAACACTATTAGTGTGGCATGAGAACATTTTCTAGCTCTCTAGGTGGTGTGTGAGTAGCAAGCCTGATTGCTAGGCTGATTTCCTCTCTTGTGTGAGATTATGGACTATCGTGTGTGAACCTTAGCCTCCATGGCTCAGTGGTGTGGCTTGTGAGAGGGCTGACTTGCCTAAGCTCTAGCTCTATATGTACTCTATTTTGAGTGATTCAATGACCATTCTTCAGCACAAGTGATGCCCTTGCAGTCTCGCATGCTTGCTATTCCAAGGCTCCCTTTCTCCTCCAGTTGCAACAAGTGGCTCATCCAAGGAGCCAGTGTGCGCCTAGGCTAGAGGCTGGTTTTCAGACTATCAGAACCTGCCAGTTGTATGTCGTTGAGTACAATTCTTACCTTTGAGACTCCTAACAGAGTTGTACACTAGAGGAAGAATCTAAAGAAGCATTGGTTGGTCTAAGTCCTAGGAGTTTGCTCCTTGTGCGAAAGTGACCAGGTCCAAAGTACAAAGCACAAGGAAGTGATCCGTATGAACTCCTTAATGTGGAACTTTGGCTTTGAGAGTGATATCGTCTCTTGGTTGCAATACCAAGAGTAGTCGGCGAGAACCATTGTGTCGGAAACCGTTCTAGAATGGCACCTTAGGCTGGTTAACAAAGGGTTATGGACTCAGATTGACAAGTTGTAAGGCACACTTTTATGCACTCTCTCGCCCTATTTGACTTGAAATGTACATCAGCTCCATCAACTTCATCAGCTCCATATGCTCCATCTGCTCCATTAGCTCCAACGACAGGTGCTGGCACTTAGCAAACAAGGGCCAAGGATAAGCTTTGCCCTTGAAGGTTTGACCCTTGGGCCTTAACCAGGATAAGCTCTGCCCTTGGTGGCACGCCCCTGGGTTCACTAGTGTGCGTTCTTCTCTGTTTGCAGGTGATCAATGGCTAAGGGATAAGCAACAAATTTGTACATTCTAAACCGGTAGGAGACAACACCTTACATCAGTGTACATCAGCCTCAACGAAACAAAGACACACAGAAGTGGAGAAGTAGTATGACGACACCCGCGACGCTCACACTTCAGACTGTCAACGATGGGATGTCAATGTTTACACGGATAGGTTTTCCCTTGTGGAAATGACAATTTGAGATTGTCATTAGGGTGTGTGCCTACTGGAAGATGTTCCTTGGAAAAGAGGTTGAACCTCCAAAAACAGATGCTGGATATGAAGCATGGAGTGTCAAAAATGACATGGCGCTTGCAATTCTTGTTACCTGAGTACATGAGTCATAGCATGTCCACCTCTAAGGTATCACACATGCATCAAAGGCTTATGAGAAGCTTGCTTGTGTATACCAATCAACGGCTCTCACAAATTGCCTCTTCATCCTTCTAAAGCTGCTTTCAATGAGGGTGAGTGAGAAAGAGTTTATTCTGAACTTCCTCTTGCAGTTTGAAGGAGTACTGCAGTAAGTGATCCAAATGAATAGGGAAATCCACAATAACATGTTGGCCATGATCCTCCTTATGGCGCATTCAAAAAGCTGGGATCTAGTGAACACTGTCTTTGATGTACCAACAAGGATGATGATTTGACGTACGAGAAAGTCTCTGAGTATGTGCAAAATGAGGCCATGCATCCCAGTGGTAGAGAGAGTAACCTTTAAACTTATGCTACATAGTACGGTGGTCGTGGTAGTAACTCCTTTTGTGGTCAGCATGGCAGCAAAAGCGGCGGTGGAGGAGAAAGAGGCAATGATGACAGTAAAAAGGGTTCAAAGCACCTTGGGAAGTGCCATAACTGTCGCAAGCCTGGGCATTGGGAACAAGAGTGTAGGGCTCCCAAGAAGGAAGACAGAGATCATGGTGGTAGAAACGAGGGCAAACCAAAGGATAAGGAGTTAACGAACATGATGGCTGAGACCGTGCCGGTAAACGAGAGAGCGGCACTGCTCAATCGTGGAGCCTATAGGCTCGACTCCAGCACAAACGTCCACTCTCCAAGGGAGAAGGATGAGTTCATCTCCATTGGGGACATTGAACGTCACTTCGGGTGTGCCAACAGCAGCCTTGTCCATGTGCAAGGCGAGGGAGATAACTTGATCAGCATCAGCATGAACGGTGTTGAAAAAGACTTTAACCTAGAGACCATCGTCTGCATGCCGTGTTTTGTGGCAAACGACATGATGGTTTTCTTCACGGAAAAGAAGGCCGTAATTGTCGAGAACAAGGATATCAAGATCTCCTATCCCAAGGAGAGTCTTCTTGCACCCAAGAGATCATCGACTCTACGTGGTAAAGACCAAGCCCCTTCAGAGTAGAAATGAGGAATATGCGTCGGTGAATGAGCCCAAGTCTCCAAAGCCTGATGATGCACCACAAGCCGTCACTTTGGCAGCCAAGTCCACCAACACAGATACTGATCTGTGGCATAGGCGCTTCGGCCATGAGGTTGATAGTACACTGAAAGCTATGGAGCAGTTTGAGGTGGTTCATGGGCTGGATGGGTGTAAGGCTTGTTGGATCTGGAGGAGACAATGAGTCTTGAAGCAGCGAGCATGTGTGATTGGAAGGGCATCACTTGTGCTGAAGAATGGTTGTTGAATCACTCAAAATGATGGAGTACATATAAAGATAGAGCTTGGGCAAGGCAGCCCACTCACAAGCCACACCACTTAGCCATGGAGGCTAAAGATCACACACTAGAGTCCATAATCTCACACAAGGGAGGAAATCAGCCTAGCAATCAGGCTGACCACTCACACACGACCTAGAGAGCTAGAGAATTCTCTCATGGCACACTCGTAGTGGTCACATAACCCACCATCCCATGGAGGATCGCCATGTGTCCATGGCTAGCACATAAGGATCTCACCTCACCTAAAAGTAAGGAGAGGTACCTTTTTCCTAGTCAGCACACTCTGACAAGGCAACCCAAGAATCTAGGACTTTTTTGGATATGTCTCCCATCAGGTCTTGACCTTGGATCTCTTGCCTTTTTCTTTTCTCAGGCTAAGGCATGGAGCCATCGCCCACGGTCTCCTGGATATCAGCGGTCGATGACCCCCGAAACTACGAAAATTCATATCTCCCAATCCGAGCGTTGGATCGGCCTGAAACTTGGACCGTAGACATTTTGCCACCTGATCTTTCAAATAGTGAAATCGGATCAATGATCGGAGCAGGCATCTGGTAGTTTCCTGGAACTTGCTCCTCTGGACCTGAAACTGAGCCGAATGACTCCTTTCCCAACAATCTCCCACTTTGCCGCAGTCAGAGTGGGCTGAGTCCACATGCTTTCATGGAGAACTGCTGCTTCTCACGGGTCACTGGCTTGGTGCAGAAATCAGCAACCTGCTTGCTAGTTGGAGGAAACTCCAACTTGATAGCACCCTCCTGCACCATATGCCTGATGAAGTGATATGCGATTTCAATGTGCTTGGTGCGTGCATGGTGCTCAGGACTCTTGGCGAGTGCGATTGCGCTCTGGTTGTCGATGCGCACAGGAACTGGAACTGCTGCACTCCCACTCATCTCTGCCATGAGACGTTGAAGGCAAGCTGCTTCCTTGGCTCCAAAGCTGAGAGAGACGTACTCAGCTTGTGTGCTCGAGGTGGCCACTACCACCTGCCGCTTGCTGTACGAGGTGATAGCACCTCCATTCATGAGAAACACATATCTTGAGATGGACTTGCGGGTCTCACGATTTGAAGCCCAATCTGCATTTCTGTAGCCGATGATGCTGTTGTCATTGCTGTTGTAGGTGATATCGACGTTGATGGTTCTTGCAAGGTAGCGGAAGATCCGCTTCATTGCCTTCTGGTGCATCAGTCCGGGGTTAGCCATATGCTCTCTCAGAGCGCTCACAGCCTGTGCGAGGTCCAACCTGGTTGTCACCATCAGGTATACGAGACTGCCGACAGCGCTCTGTTACTTCTGGTGATCACAGGACCCAATATTTTAGGTAGCAGCGTGAGGAGGATCATGGCCTGCATGTGGGTGTTGATTTCCGAGTTCATTTGGGTCACTTGTTGCACAAGTCCTTCAAACTGCAACAGGAAGTCCGGACTCGTCTCTCTCTCTTTCACCCTCATCAAAATCAGCTTTTGAAGGATGAAGAGGTGATTTCCGAGAGCCGTTGATTAGTTTAGACGTGCAAGCTTCTCATAAGCCTTTGATGCATGTGTGATACCTTGGAGGTGGACATGGTGTGACTCATGCAGTGATGTCACAAGAATCGCTGTTGCAAAAGGAGCCATTCGGCTCAGTTTCAGGTCCACGGGAGCAAGTTCCAAGAAACTACCAGATGCTTGGTTCGATCGTCAATCGGACTTATCCATTGGAAATGTCAGGTAGGAATATGTCTACGGTTCAAGTTTCAGGCCGATCCAACGGTCGGATTGGGAGATATGAGTTTTCGAAGTATTCAGGGTCATCAACCGCCGATATCCGGACGACCATGGGTGATGGCTCCATGCCTTAGCCTGAGAAAAGAAAAATGCAAGAGATCTAGGGTCAAGACCTGATAGGAGAAATATCCAAAAAAGGTCCTAGATTCTTGGATTGCCTTGTCACAGTGTGCTGACTAGGAAAAAGGTACCTCTCCTTACTTTCTAGGTGAGGTGAGATCCTTGTGTGCTAGCCATGGACACATGGCGATTCTCCATGGGATTGTGGGTTATGTGACCACTAGGAGTGTGTCATAAGAGCATTCTCCAGCTCTTTAGGTCGTGTTTGAGTGGTCAGCCTGATTGCTAGTCTGATTTCCTCCCTTGTGTGAGATTATGGACTCTAGTGTGTGAGCCTTAGGCTCCATGGCTAAGTGGTGTGGCTTGTGAGAGGGCTGACTTGCCCAAGCTCTAGCTCTATACGTACTCCATCATTTTGAGTGATTTAACAACCATTCTTCAGCACAAGTGATGTCCTTCCAGTCCCATATGCTTTCTGCTCCAAGGCTCCCTCTCTCCTTCAGATCCAACAATCGCAAGTGCCATGTCATTTTTGACACTCCACGCTTCATATCCAGGATCTGTTTTTAGAGGTTCAACCTCTTCTCCAAGGAACATCTTCAAGTAGCCACGCACCCTCATGAAAATCTGGAATTGTTATCTCCACAAGGGAAAACCAAACCATGTGAACTTTGACATCCCACTATTGACTTGCTCGAGAGTGAGCGTCGCGGATTTTGTCATACTACTTCTCTACTTCTCTGTTTCTCTGCTTCACTAAGGCCGATGTAGGATGTTGTCTGCTACCGGTTTATAAGGTGCAGACGTGTCGCTTACTCCTTAGCCGTTGATCACCAGCAAACAGAGAAGAAGGCACACTAGCGAACCCAGGATCGTGCCTCCAAGGGGAGAGCTTATCCTGGATAGGGCCCAAGGATCGTACCTTCGAGGACACAGCTTATCCTTGGCCCTTGTTCCCTAAGTGCGAGTACTCGCCATAAGAGCTAATAGAGGAGATAGAGCTGACGAAACTGATGCGTGTTGTAATACAGAGAGGGTGAGAGAGTGTGCAGAAGCGTGCCTTACAACTAGTTAGTGTGGGTCCATAATCCTTTGTCAACCTGCTTGAGACGACGGTCTAGAAAACGGGTTCCGATACAATAGTTCCCGCTGACTGCTCTTTGTATTGCAACCAAGAGATGATATTACCCTCGGAGCCAATGTTCCACAATGAGCAGTTCATAGGAATCACTTCCTTGCACTATGTCCTTGGCACCTGGTCACTTTCGCGCGAGGAGCAAACTCCTTCGCTTAGACCAACCAATGCTTCTTTAGTGTCTACCTTTGGTGGACAGCTCTCTGAGGAGTCTAAAAGGTAGGAACTGTACTCAACGACAAGCAACTGCCAGGTTCTTATAGTCTTAGAGCCAGCCTCTAGCCTAGGTACATCGTAGCTCCTTGAATGAGCCACTTTGGGAACAATCTGGATTGCGTCATCCCCCTTGCCTACATGGCGCTCCCTGTGACCACCAAGTGGTGCCAACCACCAGGAAGGACCTTGGAATGTTCTAAGATGTCTATTAGAACTTTGATGTCCCCCTTTTGGTCACAAAGAAGATTAGTCACCGGGCTGGGATTTGACCTAGTGACCTCTCGCTCCAGAGATTAACTCTGGAATGTCTAAGCCACAAGGAGTTTTCCTATGTATTATTTGCTTCCTATTCTATCCAGATTAGACCAAGGGGACTTGCTTTAAAGGAGCACTGCATGCCTTGTCTATGTGAACCAGACTTAGGGGACTTACTCCACAGGAGCAGTGCATGCCAAGTCCGTCTAGTGCCTGTCCAAATATCATCCATGGACAAGGAGCATATCATGTCATCGCTTCTTGGGAGCCGTATACTCCCATGGCCAATGCCTAGGCTTGCCATCCTTACAGCACTTCCCAGGACGCTTTGAACCCTTTCAACCGCCACCATTGCCTTTTCCTCCACCGCCACCGCTTTTTCTGCCACTTTGACCTGAAGAGGAATTGTTGCCACGACCACTGTACTGTGCAACATAGGCTGAAATGTTAGCCTCACTACCGCTGCAACGCATGGCCTCATTGTGCACGTACTCGCACACTACCTGATACGTCGAATCCTCCTCCTTCCAACCTGCAAACTGAGAGGAATCAACACTAGTAAATCTAGGCTCGTGCCTCCAAGGGCAAAGGTTATCCTGGTTAGGGCCCAAGGGTTATACCTCCAAGGGTAGAGCTGATCCTCGGCCCTTATTCACTAAGTGCAAGCACTCGCTGTTGGAGCTAATGGAGCACATAGAGCTGACGGAGCTGATGCGCGCTGCAAGACAGATAGGGCAAGAGAGTGCGAAGCGTACCTTACAACTAGTCAGTGTGGACCTATAACCCGTTGTCAATCTGCCTGAGGCGATGGTCTAGAAAACGGATTCCGACATAATGGTTCCTGCAAACCGCTCTTGGTATTGCAACCAAGAGGTGATATCACCCTCAAAGCCAAGGTTCTATACTGAGCAGTTCATAAGAATCACTTCCTTACACTGTGTCCTGAGCACCTGGTCATTTTCGCGCGAGGAGCTAACTCGTGGGACTTAGACCAACCAATGCTTCTTTCATTTCTACCTTTAGTGGAAAACTCTATTAGGAGTCTCAAAAGTGAGTACGATACTCAATGACAAGCAAAAAAAAAGTTTTCATAATCATAGAACCAGCCTCTAGCCTAGGCGCGTAGTGGCTCCTTGGATGAGCCCTTTCGGGGTAATCTGGATTGCATCATCCCCCCTGCCTACATGGCACTTCCTGTTACCGCTACTTGGTGCCAGCCACCAAGAAGGACCTTGGAATATTCTAAGATGTCTCGTAGAACCTTCCTGTCCCCCTTTCGGTCACAAAGAAGATTACTCACTGGGCTGGGCTTTCACCCAATGACCTCTCGCTCAAGAGACTAACTCTAGAACGTGTAAGCCATAAGAAGTTGTCCTAGGCAGTGTTTCATGCCTATATTATCCAGTTTAGACCATGGGGACCTGCTCCAAAGGAGCAATGCATGCCCTGTCTATCTGGACCAGACATAGGGGACTTCCTCCAAGGGAGGAGTACGTGTCTAGTCCGTCCTGTGCCTGTCCAAATATCAGCAATGGACAAGGAGCATATCAGGTTAACATGATCTACTTCCTTAAGACAAAAGAAGAGGTCGAGGATCAGTTGCAAGAGGTTATCGCCATGGTAGAGCGGCAGACAAGCAAGACGGTCAAGGCACTGTGCACGGACAATGGTGCGATGTACGAGGCGTGCAAAGGCTGGTTGAGCCAACACGGCATCAACCACCAGACTACTACGCCTTACACTCCCCAAAGCAATGGCGTAGCCAAGCGGATGAATCAGACTATCCTCTGCATGACACAAAGAATGCTCTTTGACGCCAAACACCAACCTCGCTTTGAGGCTTAAGATGCAAGAACCTCTTGCTACCATGTGAATCTCACTCAGGTAGCCGCACTTGGAAGGCGTGATAAGGAGCAGTAAGAGAAGTAGCTCAGGACGCCACAGGAGGCTTGGTTAGGGAGGAAGCTAGATGCCTCACACTTGAGGGTCTTCGGCTTTACTGCCTGGGTAAACGTCCAAGCAAGAGAAGGAAGTGGCAAGCTACATGCACATGCTTGCAAGGGTGTAGTGGTCCAAAACGACACGACACACAAGGCGTACGGGCTGTGGGACCAAGACCCTGGAAAGCTGATCAAGAGCCAAGAGGTCGAGTTTGAGGAAAGAAGCTGGGTAAGGGAGAGTCACTCGATCCTTTCTATGCTCTTAAATGAGGGAGTTGGGTTGTATTACTCGCGTCAGGTGATCAAGCACTTGAGAATTGGTAGATGGTGCCAATGAACGATGGTATTGCAGGGATAGTTGCTGTGCAGGCTGATACAACTACGGACTCTGACACTCAGTCTGAGTCGTCCAAAGCCTGTGAGTCAAACTCTGAGGCCAGTGGCTCTTCCTCAAACAACGGATCATTGGCACCGCATGAGCACTAGAAGCAACTAAGCCTTGAAGCACCATAAGCAAAAATTTGGCATAGTTGGCACCACAAGAAACCTCTGCCCAAGTACGATCCCGAGAGTGCGGAATGGATCGGACTTAGCTGGCTATGCTTGGCTCAAGGATATCCTGTAATTGTAACGAAAGGCTATGAACATGCCAGATGCGGCCAAGGGGAAAGAGGCAGTGGATAGCGAACTCGCATCCATTGAAAGGAATGGATTATTGAACCTGGTGGATAGGCTCTAAACGCGCACGTGGTGGGGTATAAGTGGGTAATTCGGAAAAAATTCTAGTAGGATGGCACTATTGACAAGTAAAAGGCAGAATTTATGGTGAAGGGGTTTTCCCTGTGTTCAAGCTTAGAGTACGAAGAGACCTTCGCGCCCATTGTCACTTTCGCCTCCATCAGATTCATGTTGGGTATCGCTGCTATAAAAGATTTGGAGGTCCACCAGATAGACGTCAAGACGGTTTTCCTCTATGAGAAGCTAGACAAAGAAGTGCTCATGGAAGTGGTTGAAGGAGTAAAACCTCCTCAAAGCAAGGTTTGCAAACTGGTCAAAGAGATAAAGAGCAACGGGGGAGCTCACTGAGCGTACACCTAGACGTAAGGTGATCAAGTGTAAATGGGTGTTCAAAAAGAAGCAGGGAGCAGATGGTAACCTGGAAAAATGCAAGGCGAGGCTCATCGCCAAGGGCACCTTGCAGCAGGAGGGCATCAATTACATTGAAACCTTTACTCTTATTGTAAAGTTTGCCTTTGTACGTATGCTCCTCTCTTATGCAGCTGCTAAGGGCTTCAAGATTAACCACATGGATATGTAGACGACATTTCTGAATGGTGACTTGGAGGAGGAAATCTACATGGAGCAGCCAAAGAGGTTCGTCATGGATAGCTAGGAGGACCTGGTTTGCAAATTGCAGCGTTGCAATACGGCCTCGAGCAAGCGTTGTGTACTTCAAACCAGAAGTTGGATGCGGCGCTATAGTGCATGGGGTTCGCACGCAGCGAGTGTGAGTAGAGCGTCTATGTTGGAACCAAACGAGAGAGTGAGCCTTGGAGAAGCAAGCATGTGGGACTAAAAGGGCGCCAGGTTTGCTGGAGAATGGTTGTTGAATCACTCAAAATGATGGAGTACATGTAGAGTTAGTGCTTGGGCAAGTCAGCCGTCTCACAAGCCACACTAGTTAGCCCTGGCGGGCAAGGCTCACATACTAGAGTCCATAAATTCACAAGGGAGGAAATAAGCCTCGCAATTTGGTTGACCACTCACACATGACATAGAGAGCTAGAAAATGCTCTCATGGCACACTAGAAAGATCACATAACCCACAATCCCATGGAGAATCACCATGTGTCCATGGCTAGCACACAAGGATCTCACCTCACCTTGAAAGCAAGAAGAGATACCTTTTTCCTAGTCAACTCACTCTAACACGGCCAACCAAGAATCTAGGACCTTTTTGCATATTGTTTCCAATCAGGTCTTGACTCAGGACCTCTTGCCTTTTTCTTTTCTGAGGCTAAGGCATGCAGCCATCGCCCATGGTCACCCACACATCAGCGATTGATGAACCTAGAAAATTTGAAAATTCATATCTTCCAATCTGATCGCAGGATCGGCTTGAAACTTGGACCGTAAAAAATTTTCCAAGTGGTCTTTCTAATAATATAGTCGGATCAATGATCAGCGCAAGCATCTAGTAGTTTCTTGGAACTTTCTCTTGTCAACCTGAAACTGAGTCCGATGGCTCCTTTCCTAAGAGTCTATCGCAGCGAGCATGGGCATGCAATTATCATGATCATTGTCCATGCAAATGATATGCTTGTCCTTTCCAACAGCATGACTACAATACATGAGTTCAAGGAGGCCATGCAGGAGTGATTCTAGATGTCTGAGGCGTCTTACTTCCTTTGCATCCTGATCACGCGTGACCCCAAATCACGCTTTCTCTTGCTGCAGCACGGTTGTCGTGTCAATGATGTCTTGCAAGGTTTCGCATGGCAGAGGCCAAACTCATCGACACGCGTAAGGAGACGCGGTAGTGCCTTCTGAGCTTTAATGGAGTGGCACAGGTACCACAACGCCGTCGGCAAACTTATGTACCTGATGGCGGCAACTAGGCCGGACCTCGCACATGCTGTGGGTACTTTGAGACAGCACATGGATAATTGCAGACCTGAGAACTAGAAGGCAGTGAAGAAAATCTTCCGCTACCTTGCTGGAACCATCATCGGCATCACCTACAATGGCAACAACAACAACATCATCAACCACACAAACGTAGATTGGGCTTCAAACCATGAGGACCGCAAGTCCATCTCTGGACATATATTCCTCATGAATGGCGTACCATGAGCTGGTGCAGCAAGTACAAATAGTTGTGGCCATCTCAAACACGAAAACTGAGTATGTTTTTGTCAGCTTTGGAGCGAAGGAAGCAATTTAACTTCATCGTCTCATGCCACTGAAGAGTTGGAGTACAGTAGTTCCAGTTTGTTGGAACTGGAGGAGAGAGGGAGCCTTGGAGCAGCGAGCATGTGTGATTGGAAGGGCATCACTTGTGCTGAAGAATTGTTGTTGAATCACTCAAAATGATGGAGTACATATAGAGCTGGAGCTTGGGCAAGTCGGCCCTCTCACAAGCCACACCACTTAGCCATGGAGGCTAAGGCTCACACACTAGAGTCCATAATCTCACACAAGGGATGAAATCAGCCTAACAATCAGGCTGACCACTCACACACAACCTAGAAAGCTAGAGAATACTCTCATGGAACTCTCCTAGTGGTCACATAACCCATAATCCCATGAAGAATCGCCATGTGTCCATGGCTAGCACACAAGGATCTCACCTCACCAAAAACGTAAGGAGAGGTACCTTTTTCCTAGTCAGCACACTCTGACAAGGCAATCCAAGAATCTAGCACCTTTTTGGATATTTCTGCCATCAGGTCTTGATCCGGGATCTCTTGCCTTTTTCTTTTCTCACGCTAAGGCATAGAGCCATCGCCCATGGTCACCCGGATATCGGCGATCGATGATCCCGAATACTTTGAAAATTCATGTCTCCCAATCCAACCGTTGGATCGGCCTCAAACTTGGACCGTAGACATTTTTCCACCTCATCTTTTCAACATAGAAATTGGATTGAAGATCGGAGCACGCGTCTGGTACTTTCTTGGAACTTGCTCCTCTGGACCTGAAACTGAGCCGCATGGTTCCCTTTCCAACAATCTCCCACTTTGCCATAAGCAGAGTGGGTTGAGTCCACATGCCTTCATGCAATAGAACTGCTTCTCACGAGTCACTGGCTTGGTGCGGAAATCAGCAACCTGCTTGCTGGTTGGAGTAAACTCAAGCTTGATACCACCCTCGTGCACCATGTGCCTGATGAAATGATATGCGATGTTAATGTGCTTGGTGCGTGCATGGTGCTCTGGATTCTTGGCAAGTGCGATTGCGCTCTGGTTGTCGACGCAAACAGGAACTACAACTACTGCACTCCCACTCATCTCTGCCATGAGACGTTGAAGTCAAATTGCTTCCTTGGCTCCAAAGCTGAGAGAGACTTACTCAGCTTCTGTGCTTGACGTGGCCACGACCACTTGCCGCTTGCTGCACCAGCTGATGGCCCCACCATTCATGAGGAACACATGTCCAGAGATGGACTTACGGTCCTCAGGCTTTGAAGCCCAATCTGCATCTGTGTACCCGATGATGCTGTTGTCGTTGCCTTTGTAGGTGATGCCGATGTTCATGGTTCCACCAAGGTAGCAAAAGATCCGCTTCACTGCCTTATGGTGCTCAGGTGCGGGGTTCGCCATGTGCTGGCTCACAGCGCTAACAGCCTATGGGAGGTCCGGCCTGGTTGCCACCATCAGGTACATGAGGCTGCTGACGGTGCTCTAGTACTTCTGTCGCTCAGCTGTATTTGCTTCTCCGTTGAAGCTCACAAGGTACTACCGCATCTCCAGCGGAGTGCCGATGGGTTTTGCCTTTGCCTTGCCAAAACACTACAAAACATCCTTAATGTAGCGGCTCTGCTACACGAAGAAAGAGCGTGATTTGCGCTCACACGTCATATAGATACCGATATGATGCCTCCCCGAGATCAGACATCTGGAAGCGCTCGTGCATGGCTTCCTTGAACTCTTGTAGTACAAACATGCTGCTGGAAACGAGGAGCATGTCATCCACATAGACGATGATGATGAGCACCTGATGACCATGCTGTCAGCGATAGATGCTATAGTCACACTCATTGCGCTCAAACGCCATGCATTGCAACGCCGCATCCAACTTCTGGTTCCAAGCACGCGACGCTTGCTTGAGGCTATACAGCGAGTTTTGCAGCTTGCAAACCAGGTGCTCCTGGCCATCCATGACAAACCTCTCCGGCTGCTCCATGTAGATCTCCTCCAAGTCACCATTCAAGAATGCCGTCTTAACATCCTTGTGGTGAACCTTGAAGTCTTTTGCTGCTGCATAAGAGAAGAGCGTGCACACCAAGGAAAACTTTGCAAGAGGGGCAAACATTTCTGTGTAGTCAATGCCCTCTTGCTACGAGTTACGCTTGGCGACCAGCCTCGCCTTGTACTTTTCCAGGTTACTGGTTGCTCCCCGCTTCTTGAACACCCACTTGCACTTGATCACCTTACGTCCAGGTGGACGCTCAGTCAGCTCCCACGTGTTGTTATCCAGCTGCGACTGTATCTCCTACTGCACGGCTTCCCCCTTATCTGCTGCATTTGGTACAGCCATGGCCTCCTTGTATGACGTTGGCTCATCTGAATCTGCTGCAACTGCGACATTCATCTGTTCTGGTTTCACTAGCATCTACAAATGGCCGCGCTCATGAGGCTTGTAACGCACTCTAAGAAGGTACCTGCGACCTGGTGCTGGAGCGGTAGCGGGCGGTTAGCCTGGTGCTGCTGGCACAACTAGTGCTGCACGTGGTGGTACATCTCCCTCATCAGCTTCTACCAATGAGGTTGTTGTATCGGCTGCATCAGACATGGGAGAGTAGAGTGATTCTCCCACTTTTACAATAGAGGAAGGATCCGGAGAGATTGGGTCAAGAAGGATTTCTGCTCCCATTCTCTCGTCAGCTGTTGGTTCTGCGGCCTCTTTACAGACAATGTTGGTGGCGATGACGTTGCTCTTGTTGAAGACGACATCCCTGGAGATGATGACGTGGCGTGTATCTCTCTTGTAGAGGCGATAGGCCTTGCTTGCCATGTCGTAGCCAATCATCAGCATCTGCGCACTCTTTGCGTCCCATTTCTGCCGCTTCTCCTTGTGCACGTTCATGTGCACCAGGCTACCAAATGCTTGGAGATGACCCACGCTCGGTTTCTTGCCGGACCACGCTTCGTACGGCGTCATTTGCTCCAGCGCCTTTGTTGGACTGCGGTTCTTGATGTAGACCGCAGTGCTCACGCCTTCAGTCTTGAAGTCGTAGGTCAGCAGAGCCGCGTGCAGCATGGAGCACGCCGACTCCACAATGGTACGGTCGGCGCGTTCTGCTACACCGTTCTGGTGTGCCGTGTACGGTGTGGTACGTTACGCCTTGACGCCAGCTGCTGCGAGGTAGTCCTGGAACTCCTTGCGCAGGTACTTCCCACCGCGATCGTTACGCACCGCCTTGATCTTCTTGTCAGTCTGGTTCTCCACCATGGCCTTGAACTCCTTAAACCTGTCAAAACACTGGTCCTTGGAAGGAAGGAAGTACACAGCAGTATAACGGCTGAAATCATCAATGAAGGTGAGAACATACCTACAGCCACCAAAGCTTTGGGTCTGCATCGGGCCACACAAGTCTGTGTGGACCAGCTCCAACACCTCCTTCGCACGCTCTCCTACTCTAGGGAACGCCTCGCGATGTTGCTTCCCTTCCAAACAGCCGATGCACAACTGCTGCTCAAAGTTAGAGATTATGGGTAAGTCACACACCATCTGCTTTTATTGAAGTTGTTGTAAGGCGCACATGGTGATGTGCCAGTAGCACGCATGCCAGATTTCTCCATCGGTGGCCTACACCACTGCTCCAAGGCTCTGCATACGCATGATCTTGGTCGCCCCCAGCAGAAGGTACATGTCGCCCTCCTTCGCCGACTTGGCCAACTCCTCTCCTATATCCTTGTTTAGGATGTAGCAATAGTCATCATCGAAGACGACGCGCTGTCCTGTGTTTGTAAGAGAGGAGACTGAGAGGAGGTTGAATGCAGCATCAGGTACATACAGCACACCATGGAATATTCCCACTTCAATGCCACGTGGGGTCTCGAACCACATCTCCACAATCCCATTCCCCTAAGCATACACCACCCGATCATCACCCATAGCCATAGGACGGGGAGGGATGGACAGCAGCTGAGTAAACCACTCCTTGTGATGTGTGAGGCTCTTCGTACACCCTGATTCCTTGTACCATGTGAGATCCGCCTTCTCCACCTGCGACATGTCAGACTTTGCCATGAAGAGACGGTCGCGCACCTCCTCGGCCACATTCATGTTACCAAAGTGGCGCACACCAGCTTGGTTTTGCTGCTACTGCTGCTGACGCTGTTGTGACTACTCCTGCTGCTGTTGCTGCTTTTGCTGTTGCGATGACTGCTGATGCTGCTGCTACTTCTGGTCCTTCTTGAGCTTGAAACAGTCCTTTTTGTAGTATCCCTCTTTCTGGCAGTAGTGGCATTTGCCTTTCTTTTTGCCTTTTTTCTGCCCAGACTGCTGTTGCTGGTTGCCTGAGCTCGTGGCCACAAAAGTTGCTTCACTGCTGCCGCCGCCATTGCGCTTTGCTGCATTGCGACACAATTCCACTTGCACCAGGTGTGTGCAGATGAAGTCAAGATCGAGAGTTGGCTGGCTCTCCAGCGTCTCTCGCACCGTGTCGTAGCTCGTTGGGAGTCCCCTCAGCAAGAGGAGGATGAAGTGCGTGTCTTCCATAGGGTTGCCGGCCGCTTTCAGCTGCTTCGACAACTCCTTTGCCCTGTCCAAGTACGCCTCCATCCCTTTGCCAACCTACATTTTCAACGTCATCATTTTCTCCTCCAAAAGCATGAGGAATGCAGGATCCTTTCTCTCATACTTCTTGCACAACGTGTCCCACCCCTCCTTTGTAGTGGCTTGTCACTCACGTACTGAAGATGCGCGTTGGAGATGGTGTTGACAAGTAACCTGTAGGCCTGCCTGTCCTTCTTCTTCAACTCCTCATACACCGCTGGTACAGCTGCACAAGAACCCACATTAGCTGCACCCTTTTGCGGAGTCTTTCCCGCCACCACCTGTGCTGCGGTGATGCCTTTTGCTTGTGGATCTGGAGCCGGCTCGTCGCCGTTCACCACCTCCCACAAGCCAGTCTCCTCCTAAAGGAGGCGGGTACGGATCTTCCAAAACGTGAAGTTGGCGCATCCCTTCAGCCTCTCCAAAGGGTGGGCTGCTGTCACAACGTCAGGTGCTGCCATTTTGAGCCTTGGTGATGCTCCGCGCAGCTCTTGGATGGCGGGGCTACCCCTGCTTCTACTGCTGCTTCTGCCAAAAATTTGTCTGACAGAAAATGGACTGTAGATGCCAGCAGACTCGGAATTTTGAATAACGGAGCCAACCACTGGGACATTCAGCTCAAAAACTTTCAGATCAACCCATGAAACAGGGTCATCAACAGGAGATTGTAAAAGATATGCCCTCTTGAAAACACGGTGTGCTTCTGCTCTTACTCCAACTGAGACCAGCCAGCTTGTAAACGGCGTTACTCCCAAATGAATCAATGGAATTCAAATATGTTTGCATCAATGGAAAGCTTAGGAAAAATACTGCAATTCGCATGTGCCACGTTTTCAATTTGACAAAGAAACAAGAGAGGTATGGTCATCACAAGGGGACAGTCTTACTCATGGAGAAGAGTGTAGGCCTGGCCGACCTCGTTTTGAGCATAACTCTCACTCCGACTGTTGGATCTTTGCGATATTGGGCTCGTTTGAAACCTTGTCTCTAGAACTTGAAGAACTTGTGGCTGATCGTCAAATTTGGTGAAGGTTTCACCCCAACCCGTCAATCTCAAAGTGACGGCTTGTGCTAGCTGAAAGTTGCAGAACTTGGCTCTGATACCAAATGTTGGAATTGGAGGAGAGAGGGAGCCTCGGAGCAGCGACAATGTGTGATTGGAAGGGCATCACTTGTGCTAAACAATGGTTGTTGAATCACTCAAAATGATGGAGTACATATAGAGCTAGAGCTTGGGCAAGTCAGCCCTCTCACAAGCCACACCACTTAGCCATGGAGGCGAAGGCTCATACACTAGAGTCCATAATCTCACACAAGGGAGGAAATCAGCTTAGCAATCAGGCTAAAAACTCACACACGACCTAGAGAGCTAGAAAATGCTCTCATGGCACACTCATAGTGGGCACATAACCCACAATCCGAGGGAGAATCGCCTTGTGCCCATGGCTAGCACACAAGGATCTCACCTCATCTAAAACGTGACAGGTACCTTTTTCCTAGTCAGCACACTCTAACGAGGCAACCCAAGAATCTAGGACGTTTTTGCATATTTCTCCCATCAGGTCTTGACCCTAGATCTATAACCTCTTTCTTTTATCTGGCTAAGGCATGAAGCCATCGCCCATGGTCACCCGGATATCGGCGGTCGATGACCTCAAATACTTCGAAAATTCATGTCTCCCAAGCCGACCGTTGGATCAGCCTCAAACTTGAACCATACATATTTTGCCACCTGATCTTCCCAATGTTGATGTTGGATTGACAATCGGAGCAGGAATCTGGTACTTTCCTACAACTTGCTCCTGTGGACCTGAAACTGAGCCGGATGGCTCCTTTTCAATCACAGTTTCCATGCGCGTCATCAACCAGAGCGCAATCATAAGCACCAAGAATCCCAAGCACCATGACCGTACCAAACACATCGACATTGCCTAATACTTCATCAGAACATGGTGCAAGAGGGTGCCATGAAGCAGGAAATTACTCCAACCAGCAAACAAGTCGTTGATTTTTGTACAAAGCCACTGCTCGTGAGACGAAGTAGTTATGCATGAAAGCATGTGGACTAAGTCCACTTTTCCTGTGGGAAAGTGGGAGATTACAGGGAAAGGAGCCATCGGGCTCACATTCAGGTCCACACAAGCAAGTTCCAGGAAACTACCAGATGCCCGCTTTGATCATCGATCCCATTTCACCATTGGAAAGATTTGGGGTAAAGAATATCTACGTTCCAAGTTTCAGGCCGATCCAACAGTCAGATTAAGAGATGTGAATTTTCAAAGTTTCCCGGATCATCGACCACCAGTGATTGGGAAACCATGGGCGATGGCTTTATGTCTTCGTGTGAGGAAATACAAAGGCAAGAAGTCTAGGGTCAAGACCCGATGGGAGAAATATCCAAAAAGGTCCTAGATTCCAAGGTTGCCTTGTCAGAGTATGGTGACTAGGAAAAAATAACCTCTCCTTACCTTGTAGGCGAGGTGAGATCCTTGTGTGCTAGCCATGGACACATGGTGATTATCCATAGGATTGTGGATTAAGTGACCACTAGGAATGAGCCTTGAGAGCATTTTCTATCTCTCTATGTCGTGTGTGAGTGGTCAGCCTGATTGCCAGGCTGATTTCCTCTCTTGTGTAAGATAATACACCCTAGTGTCTGAGCTTTAGCTTCCATGCCTAAGTGGTGTGGCTTGTGAGAGGGCGGACTTGGCCAAAATCTAACTCTCTATGTACTCCATCATTTTGAGTGATTAAACAACCATTCTTCAATACAAGTCATGCCTTTTGAGTCCAACATGCTTGCTGTTCCAAGGCTCCCTCTCTCCTCCAGTTACAACAAGCGTTTCCTAGGCAATCACTATTGGATCTGAAGGAGAGGGGGAGCTTTGGAGCAGCCAGCCTGTGGGACTGGAAGAGCATCACTTTTGCTCAAGAATGGTTGTTCAATCACTCAAAATGATAGAGTACATATTAGAGCTAGAGCTTGGGCAAGTCAGCCCTCTCAGAAGCCACACCACTTAGCCATGGAGGCTAAGGCTCACACACTAGAGTCCATAATCTCACACAAGGGAGGAAATCATCCTAGCAATCAGGCTGACTACTCACACACAACCTAGAGAGCTAGAAAATGCTCTCATGGCACACTCCTAGTGGTCACATAACCCACAATCTCATAGAGAATCGCCATGTGTCCATGGCTAGCACACAAGGATCTCATCACACCTAAAAAACAAGGAGAGGTACCTTTATCCTAGTCAGCACACCCTGACAAGGCAAATCTAAGACCAAGGACCTTTTTGGATTTTTCTCCCATCAGGTCTTGACCCTGGACCTCTTGCCTTTTTCTTTTCTCAGGCTAAGGCATGGAGCCATCACCCATGGCCACCCAGACATCGACGGTCCATGACCCCCGAAACTTTAAAAATTCATATCTCCCAATCCGACCGTTGGATCGGCCTCAAACTTCGACCGTAGACATTTTGCCACCTCATCTTTCCAATGATGAAGTCGGATTGACAATCGGAGCAGGCATCTGGTGTTTTCCTGGAACTTGCTCCTGTGGACCTGAAACTGAGCCAGATGGCTCCTTACCCAAGAATCTCCCACTTTGCCGAAGTCAGAGTGGGCTGAGTCCACGTGCCTTCATGCAAAACTACTGCTTCTCACGGGTCACTGGCTTGGTGCAGAAATCAGCGACCTGCTTGCTGGTTACAGTAAACTCTAGCTTGATAGCACCCTCTTGCACCATGTGCCTTATGAAGTGATATGCGATGTCAATGTGCTTGGTACGTGTATGGTGCTTAGGATTCTTGGCGTGTGTGATTGTGCTCTGGTTGTCGATGCGCAAAGGAACTGGAACTGCTGCAATCCCACTCATCTCTCCCATGAGTCGCTGAAGCCAAAGTGCTTCCTTGGCTCCAAAGCTGAGAGAGACTTACTGAGCTTCCGTGCCTGAGGTGGTCACGACCACCTGCCAGTTGCTGCACCAGCTGATGGCCCCACCATTAATGAGGAACACATGTCCAGAGATGGACTTACGGTCCTCACAGTTTGAAGCCCAATCTGCAACTATGTGGCTGATAATGTTCTTGTCGTTGCCGTTGTAGGTGATGCCGATGTTGATTGGTCCAGCAAGGTAGCGGAAGATCCGCTTCACTGCCTTCTGGTGCTCAGGTCCGGGGTTTGCCATGTACTGGCTCACAGCGCTAATAGCTTGTGCGAGGTCCGGCCTTGTTTCCACCATCAGGTACATGAAGCTGCCGACGGCGCTCTGGTACTTCTGCCGCTCAGTTGCATTTGCTTCTCCATTGAAGCTCACGTGGTACTGCCGCGTCTCTAGCAGCGTGCCGATGGGTTTGGCCTCTGCCATGGCAAACCGCTACAAGACATCTTTGATATAGCGGCTTTGGTGCAGTGAGAGAGAGCGTGATTTGTGGTCACACTTGATCTGGATACCGAGGTAGTATGATGCCTCCCCGAGATCAAACATCTGGAAGCGCTCCTCCATGGCCTCCTTGAACTCCTGTAATGCAGACATGCTGTTGGAAAGGAGGAGCATTTCATCCACATAGACGATGATGATGAGCACCTCATGACCATGCTGCCAGCAATAGACACTGTAGTCACACTCACTGCGTTCGAACCCCATGAACTCTAACGCCGCATCCAACTTCTGGTTCCAAGCACGCGACGCTTGCTTGAGGCAGTACACCAACTTTTGTAGCTTGCAAACCAGGTACTCCTGGCCATCCATGACAAACCCCTCCGATTGCTCCATGTAGATCTCCTCCTCCACGTCACCATTCAAGAATGCCGTCTTGACATCCATAAGATGAACCTCGAAGTCCTCAGCTGCTCCATAAGAGAGGAGCGTGCGCACAGAGGCAAACTTTGCAACAGGTGCAAACGTTTCTGTGTAGTCGATGCCCTCCTGCTGCGAGTGGCCCTTTGCTTCCAGCCTCGCCTTGTACTTTTCCAGGTTACCATCAGCTCCCGGCTTCTTCTTGAACACCCACTTGCACTTGATCACCTTACGTCCAGGTGTACGCTCACTTAGCTCTCACGTGCCGTTGTCGAGTTGCGATTGTATCTCCTGCTGCACGGCTTGCGCCCAATCTGCTACATCCGGTGCAGCCATGGCCTTCTTGTATGACGTTGGCTCATCAGAATCTGCTGCAAATGCTATGTTTATCTGTTCTGGTTTGTGCAGCATCAGAAATGGCCGCGCTCACCAGGCTTGTAACGCAGCCTAAGAGGGTACCTGCAACCTGGTGCTGGAGCGTTAGTGGGCGGCTGGCGCAGTGCTGCTTGCACAACTGCTGTAGCTGGTGATGCTACATCTCCCTCGTCTGCTTCAACCAATGAGGCTGTTGTGTCTGCTGCATCAGACATGGGAGAGTAGAGTGATTCTCCCACTGTCACAGTAGAGGAAGGATCGAGAAAGACTCGGTCAGGAAGGATTCCTGCTCCCACTGTCTCGTCAGCTGCTGGTTCTGCTTCCTCTTCACATACAATGTTGGTGCCGATGACATTGCTCTCATTGAGGTTGACATCCCTGGAGATGATGACATGGCCTGTATCCCTCTCGTAGAGGCGATAGGCCTTGCTTGCCACGTCATAGCCAATCATCAGCATCTGCGCACTCTTTGCGTCCCATTTTCGCCACTTCTCCCTGGGCATGTGCATGTGCGCCAGGCTGCCAAATGCTCGGAGATGACCCACGCTCGGTTTCTTGCCGAACCACGCCTCTACGACGTCATTTGCTCCAGCGCCTTAGTTGGACAGCGGTTCTAGATATAGACCGCAGTGCTCACGGCTTCAGCCCAGAAATCGAAGGTCTCCCGAGCCGCGTGTAGCATGGGGCACGCCGACTCTACAATGGTACGGTTGGCGCGTTCTGCTACCCAGTTTTTCTGCGGCGAGAACAGCGCGGTACGCTACGCCTTGATGCCAGCTGCTGCGAGGTAATCCTGGAACTCCTTGCTTAGGTATTCTCCACCGCGATCGCTGCGCAACGCCTTGATCTTCTTGCCAGTCTGGTTCTCCACCATGGCCTTGAACTCCTTTAATCTGTCAAAGAACTGGTCCGTGGAAGGAATGAAGTACACAGCAGTGTAACGGCTGAAATCATTAATGAAGGTCAGGAAACACCTAGAGCCTCCAAAGCTCTGGGTCTGCATCGGTCTGCACAAGTTCGTGTGGACCAGCTCCAAAATCTCCTTCGTACACTCCCCTGCTCCAAAGAATGCCTCGCGGTGCTGCTTCCCCTCCAAACAGCCGATGCAGAATTGCTCATCAAAGTTAGAGATGGTAGGCAGGTCACGCACCATCTGCTTTGCTTGAAGCTGCTACAAGGCGCATTTGCCGATGTGGCCATAGCGAGCATGCTAGATCGCGCCATCTGTCGCCTGCACCACTACTGCAAGACTCTGCTCACGCGAGATCTTGGTCGCACCCTGCAGGCGGTACAAGTCGCCCTCCTTCACCGACGTGGCCAACTTCTCTCGTGTATCCTTGTTGAGGATGTAGCCATAGTCATCATGAAAGACAACGCGCTGTCCTGTGTTTGTAATAGAGGAGACTGAGAGGAGGTTGAATGCCACGCGGGGTCTCCAACCACATCTCCACAATCCCAATTACCTCAGCATACACCACTTGATCATCACCCATAGCGATAGGACGGGGAGGGCTGGACTGCAGCTGTGTAAACCACTCCTTGTGATGTGTGAGGCTCTTGGTATACCCTGAGTCCTTGTACCATGCGAGATCCACCTTCTCCACCTGCGACATGTCAGACTTCACCATGAAGAGAAGGTCGCGTACCTCCTTGACAACATTCATGTTGCCAAAGTGGCGCACACAATCTTGGTTTTGCTGCTGCTGCTCCTGCTGACGCTGCTGTGACTGCTGCTGCTATTGCTGCTGCTGGTTTTGCTGCTGCTACTGCGATGACTGCTGATGCTACTGCTCCTTCTGGTCCCTCTTGAGCTTAAAACACTCTTTCTTGTAGTGCCCCTCTTTGTGGCAATAGGGGCACTCGCCCTTCTTCTTGCCTCTCTGCTAGCTAGAATGCTGCTGCTGCTGGTTGCGTGAGTCCATGGCCATGAAAGCTGCTTCACTGCTGCTGCTGCCACCATTGCGCTTTGCTTCATTGCGACGCAATTCTGCCTACACCAAGTGCGTGCAGATGAAGTCGAGGTCGAGAGTCGGCTGGCACTCCAACGTCTCTTGCACCGTGTCATAGCTCTTTCGGAGTCCCCTCAGCAAGAGGAGGACGAAGCGCGTGTCTTCCACAGGGTTGCCGGCTGCTTTTAGCTGCTTCGCCAGCTCCTTTGCCCTGTCCAAGTACGCCTCCATCCCTTCGCCACCCTGCATTTTCAACGCCATCATCGTCTCCTCCAAAAGCATGAGGAATGCAAGATCCTTGCTCTCATACTTCTTGCACAACGTGTCCCACCCCTCTTTTGCAGTAGCCTTGTCACTCACTATCTGAAGATGCGGGTTGGAGATGGTGTTGATAAGCAGCCTGTAAGCCTGCCTATCCTTCTTCTTCCACTCCTTATATGCAGCCGCAACAGTTGTAGATTAACTTGCATCTGCTCCACCTTTCTGCGGCATCTTCCCCGCCACCACCTCCGCTACGGTGATGCCTTTTGCCTATGGAGGCGGAGCGCGCTCGTCGCCGCTCACCACCTCCCACAAGCCCCTCTCCTCTTAAAGGAGGCGGGTACAAATCTTCTAAAACGTGAAGTTGGCGCATCTTTCCAGCCTCTCCAAGGGCTGGGCTACTATTACCACGCCTGCTGCCACCATTTTGAGCCTTGGTGATGCTCAGTGCTGCCTATGAGTGGCGGCGCTACCTGTTTCTGTTCCTGCTTCAGCCAGAAATCTGTCTGACAGAAAATGGACTGTAGAGGCCAGCAGAGTCGGAATCTTGAAAAACTAAGCCCACCACTGGAAACTTCAGTTCAAAACCTTTCAGATCGACCCAGAAAACAGGGTCATCAACAATAGATTTTCAAACATATGCCCTTTTGAAAACAGGGTATGCTTCTGCTCCTACTCCAGCTCACACCAGCCAGCTTGCAAATGGCGTCTCTCCCAAACGTACCAATGGAATGCAAATATTTTTAGACCAATGGAAATCTTAGGAAAGATACTTGAATTTGTATGTGCTAATTTTTAGATTTAACAAAGAAACAAGAGAGTTATGGTCATCACAAGGCGACAGTCTTATTCAAAGAGAAGAGTGTAGCCATGGCCAACCTGGTTTTGAGCATAGCTCTCAATCTGACCGTTGGATCTTCGCGATCTTAGGCTGGTTGGAAAGCTTTTCTCTTGATCTTGAAGATCAAATGGTCGATTGTCAAAGTTGGTGAAGGTTTCTTTCCAACCCGTCACTCTCAAAGTGACGGCCTGTGCTGGTTAAAGTGGCAGAATTTGGCTCTGATACCAAATGTTGGATCTCAAGGAGAGGGGGAGCTTTGAAGCTGCGAGCATGTAGGACTGGAAGGGCATCACTTGTGCTGAAGAATTGTTGTTCAATCACTCAAAATGATGGAGTACATATAGAGCTAGAGCTTGGGCAAGTCAGCCCTCTCACAAGCCACACCACTTAGCCATGGAGGCTAAGG
>SZWC01003699.1:113346-125750 GCA_023375785.1 Penium margaritaceum | reverse complement strand
ATCTCTCTCTCTCTCTCTCTCTCTCTCTCTCTCTCTCTCTCTCTCTCTCTCTCTCTCTCTCTCTCTCTCTCTCTCTCTCTATATATATTTGTGTGTGTGTGTGTGTGTGTGTGCTTCTCCAACATCCTTTGCTAGAAATCAAAGCCTCAAAACTCCAGTGTCCTCTTTCCCCCTGTTATTTCTCCTTCATTTCCTTCCTCCTACTACTCCTCCATCTCCTCCTACTCCTCATCCTCATCCTCATCCTCCTTCTCCTCCTTGTCCAACTTTGCTAACTAGTGCACCTTTTCCTCTTTCTCCCCCTCTCCCACTCCTCCTCCCCGTTGTCCTCTACATCATCCTCCTCCATTTCCTCCATCTCCTTCTCCTTCTCCACATAGTTTTCCTTCTCCTCCTCCTAATCCACCTTATCCTCATCCTCCACACTTTTTTCTCCTCCTACTCCTCCCCTCTTCCTCTTCTCCTCATCCTCTCCTCCTCCTCCCCCTTCTCCTCTTGGTTCCTCATTTTCCTCATCCTCATCCTTGTCTTCATTATCCAACACCTACTTTTCCATCTCCTTCTCCTCCTCCTAATCCGTGATGTCCTTTTTCCTCCATAATTCCATGTTTTCTAACCTTCTCCTCATCATCATCCTTCTCCTATACTTTATTATACTACTCATATTCTTCCTCCTACACTTCCTCCTCTTGCTCATAATCATTCTCTTTTATTTCATCAATGTCTCGAACATCATCTACTTTGAAGATGATGTCAAACAATATCAAAATTCATCATCTTCATTATGATTCGCATCCTCCTGTACTCCTTCTCTCCATATCAGCCGCCCTCCTCCTGCTTTCCTCATTAGCACTACACTAAAATAATTTACTGTATTTTATGTATTTCATCAAGATGGTCTCCATTGTTATTTTCATCATTTGTAATCATCTTCGTTTCTGTCCTCTACTTTACCTAAGCCCTCCTCCTCTCCGCCACGTCATCCTCCTCTCCTACTCGATGTTATAATCCTTAATCATTTTATTCTCCTCCTTGAAAGTTTTTACATCGACATCAACCTTGAAATCTTCCTTGACATTCTTTCAATTTTATACCTATGCCCATCTTCCTCCTCCCCATATTCCTCCTCGTCAAATGATTCCACCTCTATTTCCTATATTCTCTAATCGTTTTCTTAGTTTTGTGGAAGTTGTGGGGTAGAAATACCTCTCATATTTCCCACCCTAAGTGAGAGGTTGAGTAATCACATGAATCAATGCAACATGAGAAGGAGGATGTGGAATCAGTGGATAAGGAGGAAGATTAAGAAGAGGAATAGAGAGATGAGGAAGGATATTAAATGTAAAGTGCATTTATGGTTAATCGCCTCTAAAAACTACACTCTTCATATAGTGTACATGTCACATGTATGCCTCTGGAAATTTCATGGTACCTTCATGGAAGTTACATTACAATTTACCTTACTACGTATGTTCACACATCTAAGAATGTACTTGTATGATTTAACATGCAAACATTCTAGGAAGGCTTGTAATTAAGTTTTAAACACTCAACAAGTACCATGCTTTCTTTTTCCACGACTCAATTTACAGTTCGCTTACACAGACGTACATTTGTACGTAAAAGGAGTGTCTATGATCTGTGTATCTTATGGACATGTAGAAAATACACTACAATACACTTGGTGTATTTTTTTCATGTCCGTGAGATACACAGATCATATACACTCCCCTAATACACTCTGCCCTTTTTGAGGGGGTGGATATCCAGCTCCCATGTTGCCCCCCCCCCTCCAAAACAGGCAAATTGTATTGGACGAGTGTCTATGATCTATGTATCTCATTGACATGTGGAAAATACACTAAGTGTATAATACAAATGGTGTATTTTTCACATGTCTGTGAGATACACAGATCATATACACTCCCCTAATAAACATTTCCCTTTTTAGGGGGGGAGGATCTCCCGCTCCCATGTTGCCCCCCCCCCTCCAAACAGGTAAAGTGTATTGGGGGAGTGTATATGATCTGTGTATCTCACGGACATGTGAAAAATACACTAAGTGTATCATACACTTAGTGTATTGTTCACATGTTCGTGAGATACACAGATCATATACACTCATGTACACGTGGAAAATAAACTAAGTGTACAATACACTTGGTGTATTTTTCACATGTCCGTGAGATACACAGATCATATACACTCCCCTAATACACTCTGCCCTTTTGAGGAGGGGGGGATATCCAGCTCCCATGTTGCCCCCCCCTCCAAACAGGTAAAGTGTATTGGGAGAGTGTACATGATATATGTATCTCACGGACATGTGAAAAATACAAGTGTACAATACACTTAGTGTATTTTTCACATGTCCGTGAGATACATTGATCATATAAACTCCCCTAATACACTCTGCCCCTTTGAGGGGGGGGGATATCCAGCTCCCATGTTTCCCCCCCCCTCCAAACAGGGAAAGTGTATTGGAGGAGTGTCTATGATCTGTGTATCTCATGGACACGTGGAAAGTACACTGTGTACAATACACTTGGTGTATTTTTCACATGTCCGTGAGATACACAGATCATATACACTCCCCTAATACACTTTTCCCTTTTTAGGGGGGGAGGATCTCCCGCTCCCATGTTCCCCCCTCCCCTCCAAACAGGTACAGTGTATTGGGGGAGTGTATATGATGTGTATCTCACGGACATGTGAAAATACATTAAGTGTATAATACACTTAGTGTATTTTTTACATGTCTGTGAGATACACAGATCATATACACTCCCCTAATACACTCTTCCCCTTTGAGGGGGGGGGAATATCCAGTTCCCATGCTGACCCCCCCTCCAAACAGGCAAAGTGTATTGGATGAGTGTCTATGATCTGTGTATCTCATAGACACGTGGAAAATACACTAATTGTATGATACACTTAGTGTATTTTCACATGTCCGTGAGATACACAGATCATATACACTCCCCAAATACACTTTTCCCTTTTTGAGGGGGGAGGATATCCCACTCCCATGTTGCCCTCCCCTCCAAACAGGTAAAGTGTGAAAAATACCCTAAGTGTATTATACACTTAGTGTATTTTTCACATGTCTTTGAGATACATAGATCATAGACACTCCCCTAAGACACTTTACTCTTTTGGAGGGGGGATCTCCGGCTCCCATGTCCCCCCCCCCCCACAAGTAAAATGTATTTGGAGAGTGTCTATGATATGTGTATCTCACGAACATGTGAAAAATACAGTAAGTGTATAATACACTTAGTGTATTTTTCACATGTTCGTGAGATACACAGATCATACACACTCCCCTAATAGACTTTGCCCTTTTTCAAGAGGGGGGGGGAGGATCTCCCGCTCCCATGGTATCCCCCCTCTCCAAACAAGTAAAGTGCTTTGGAGGAGTGTCTATGATTTGTGTATCTCATGGACATGTGGAAAATACACCAAGTGTATAATACACTTTGTGTATTTTTCACATGTCCGTGAGATACACAGATCATATACACTCCCCTAATACACTTTGCCCTTTTGGAGGGAGGGTATCCGGCTCCCATGTTGCCCCTCCCTCCCCCAAATAGGTAAAGTGTATTGGGGAGGTGTATGATCTATGTATCTCACAGACATGTGGAAAATACACTAAGTGTATGATACACTTAGTGTATTTTTCACATGTGCGTGAGATGCACATATCATATACAATCCACTAATACACTTTGCCCTTTTAGAGAGGGGTGGATCTCCGGCTCCGATGTTGCCTTCCCCCCTCCAAACAAGTAGGTAAAGAATATTGGGTACATTCGAATTCAAATATCACAATAAATAAAACTCTTATTTTATAAACTCTGAAATGTATTCCCATAATACACATTGTTTGGTGAACACGTATCTTTGAACCGTAAGGATACCTCCTAGAAGCTTCCTGTATATATGTATGTAATACATAGATCATGCAATGTATAAAAGAAGAACGATTAACCATACCTCGTAAAATGAGGAAGAAGATGATGAGGAAGCAGAGGAGGACAAAGAGGATGAGCATGAGACAAGGAGGAAGAACGGGAAGACGAAAATGATGAGGGGGAGGTAGAAGTGAGAAACGAATTTTAAGAGATGAACTTTGTAGATATACTATAGTAGAAAGAAATAAGCAAGTAATATAAGATTTTTTGTTGAGTTTCCTTAATAATGTAACAACATTCTGTCTTTTTTAAATGCACAATGGTGTATTTCACGAAGAAAACATTTTCATATTCTTAAAACCCTCCAAATGTTTAATAGAATATGTAAAAGCGATGTGTTATTACCTAGTTTCACATGCATTACTCAACATAGGCCCTTAAAACCTTATTTTTTTTGGGTAACGAAGTATCCCTATTGTTTTCCGTTTGACATCCAATATGAAAAATACTCTCTCCCTTATTTTTCGTACCACCTTGCCCACCTCTGCGAGCTCCGATCAAAATGCGAGACTCACCCCTTCAGTGGAAAGGGTGCGATTTACACACATCTACAACAAGTACACAAGATAGACCCTAACATGCAAGGGCACATCCCACTTGGCGAATGTGCGAGGAGCTAGAAATGATAGCACTCCATTTGTTGTTCTTGTCGAAACCCATGAGACCCATGCTCATGGCCCCGGTAGGGGCAGAAAAACAAGCAACGTGGAGGGTCCTCCTTGATCCACCTTGTTGTGGATCGAGCATGACCACCGATCGAGAGTACGGTCAATCTCTACCTTTCGCTCTATCCAACGCGACGATGGACTCTGCAAGAACGGGGTAAAAAAGGCTCTCAAAGAAAAAAATCAAAAGAGACAAGAGTCACTTTTACAAGAACCATTTTGACCCCGAGGACTAGATTCAAGCAATACATTGTTACATACGTAATTGCACATAAATTGTGATTAGGCTATGTCTAAAATAATTTTTGAATCAACATCTTTCATTGGAAAATTTTGTTACCTACTTTCTCTTCCTTGTTTAGAACAAAGGACAACCAAAACCGTTCTCATTTCTTCCACCTACCTTAGTTGAGAATGAGATTGAACATGAAGTAAACCAATGCTTTAACTTAATAAGTTTTTTCTTTATTATTTATTCTCAACTTCTTTTGTTTATTTTTATCATCTATAATTCTACTGCGTAACCCATGCACATCTTACGTGCAGCTTTGAACCCTTGTTCCATTATTGTTTTAGTTATAATATGCATGCACTTGAAATTCTTGAAACATGTCAACTTGTAAATTTAGAGAAGAATCATGACTAATTCACACTTATTCAACAATACCACTTCCTTAAATTTTCTTTTCATCTGAATAGTTTATCTGATCAAAATCCATGTTTTGCATGCTTAATTTTGATTTTCTTATTGAAAGTTACCACGTTCAATTATGTCTATTTCTTACCAACATCATTGATATGCGACATCTACAACAAATAATGCATCATTTGCAATTCTTTTTACAAAGCCTGTGGAGGGAACCAACTATAGTAAGTGTCTTGAAAATGGTATAATACGATTCCCTGAGCTTGCTATAAAAAAATTTAAGAAGAAAATTCAAGACTATCAAGGGGAATAATAATCAAATGATCAAAGGGGCACATCTAATTTGAAAGATGGACTTTGTTAGTTTACAAACATTTCCTACTATATGTGCTCTAACATGGGTATATTTTATGTTTAATTTCGTAGTTTAATGCTTAGAAATCATCAATTGGACCATTAAGCATTATGTGCTTGGATAAAGTTGTCCTGACGTGGGACAAAAACTAACTTGGCAAAGTTAAGAACGGAACGACAGGTTCCATGTTTGGGAGAGGTTGAGGATAAATTAGAAAGGTGGGGAAATGATTAAACACCAGGATGAGTGGGCAATATTACGAAGACGTGATCAAGGAAAAGGAATAGGATGAAGAAAATGCTACAAGGAAGAGATCGTGATCTATTCTTTGCAAGAAAACACGAGAAAGAGTGCAAGGACAAGGATGAGGATCGAATAAGGGCATGACTTTGAGGGAGCAAGGGAGAATGCGGCTCGAGGCCGTATGCCCATCTCTTATTCAGGAAAAGGAAGGACATGCGCAAGAGGAATGTAGTATTTTTCATTCCTTCATCCTCTTTTTTTCTCTAGCCCTATTTTCATCATATAATCTAACACTCTTGAAATCGCAAATGTTTTCCCTCTTTCATTCTCATCCGCCTCAGGGGCGTCTCTTTAATTCTCATCCGCCTTAGGGGCATTTCTCGATCCAACTTGAAAATTATTTTTCTTTCCCATTTGAAATTGATTTTGCAAGGCATGTACCATTTCACATTTGATTTCTCGTCACTTTGCCAAAATTATTTTGAGTCGTTAAAGTAATAAATTAGCAATGCTAAATATTTAATTCCTTAAATTAATATTAAATATTCATATGATGGAAAACTCATTTTACTTTGTCCAAATCAAGCATCATGATACAAAACCTTGTGAAGAATTTGACTGCCTTTTCAATAATGAAAAAGCTGCGTTTTTATATGTTTCTTCGCCCTCCAGAAAGGTGAAAACTCTGCATGGATTCCCTGAAAGTTTTATATTTTTTATATCACCACTTTAGTATCTGTCTTGATACTTTCCATATGCTGGAAGATTTTCACGTGTTGCTCATTTGCATTCTGCTTGAAAATGCTGAGTACTCTTGCGTTTTCCATGGACCACTTCACGTCCCCTTTGAGAGAGGACCTGAAGTGGTCCCCTGTCATCACAAAGCCAGGACCTCACGACAGTGTGGTCCACTCAGCCGGAATCGACGGCCTTTGGGACTTGGCGTTAAGAAACGCGGTTCAACTGGCCCAGCCCTCCCGTCGATCCTTGCGTTGACCATACAGCTTGTGTGCTCAGAGGCCCATGTGGTGAAATCCAAATCGGCCCTGGTACAGCCCATTTTCCAGAGGCCTCGCGTATTGTTCAGCGGACCTAGCGCTGCGCAGTTCGCTGACTCGTCTACTCTGACACATGACAGAGAAGCGGTGCTCGTCCCCATGCGAGAAGTTGTACGTGCCGAAGATATTGTTTTTGGGGAATAGAAAACGTTGGACTCTGTTCCGCAAGAGGAAAACAACAATAAACCGAGCAATCAAAATTACACCATTCGTCCACGCATAAAAATTATAATTTCATGAAAGAATCATTATTCAAATTTATTCATGATTGAAAAACATTATTTTCCTATTTTCCTCAACTTTCAATTGGGAACGAAAAAAGAGGTACCCACCATATCCAATTTTTCTTCTTCCGTGCTCGCACATACTCATTCAAGAACGAAAACCCTACAATGTTTAAATTCAAAGATGATACATCGAATTTTCAAATAAAATCATCGATGTATGAAGAAAAGCGTCTTTTTTATTTTGTCCTCGCTCCATGAAATGTAGCGTCGGAGTGTTGATGTCATCAAGCTCCTCGAACAATCACAAACCCCTCTTTCAAGGATTTTGTGATTGGTCGAGGCATGGGTTTGCGTGGGGTTTGCGAGGGGGGTCCAAGACGCCCCATGCATCAAAAGAAAATGTGTTGGGCCTCACTACCGTCTGGCCTAGGAGATGCCCGCGCAAACATAAAACCCTCAACCTCGAATATACTTCAAGGTTGAAATTAATTTTAAATCATCTTTCCTGTAAACCAGGGGTGGCTTTTGTGCCGTGAAAAAGAAAAAACTTTGAGTTGGGTGTTTTTGCTCGATTGCAATGGAGTGATGACCTTTTTTTCGACGCGCAAACCCCCTATCACAATATAGAGTTTCATGTTTTGCGCGGCCGCTGCCCATGCAAAACATACACTGACCAAGGTGGGAGAACTCCTCGACAACGCCTTTGTCCTCGCTACAGTCCAACAGAACCAAGCTAGGACTACCCTAACAGCTCTTTCAACATCTCGAGCCGAATCCAAGGCACAACATTTGCAGCATCAGCCGTGAAGCAGCTGAGGCATCACTGTACTCGTCGCTTGCCGTAGCGCGAGGCTAGCTTGGATATAATGTAGAAAATGCTAGCATATGCATATATTCATGCACTGGTTGATGTACTACTCGCATTCAATCATAGTCATCATTATCCTTCCTTTACTCCCGCGCCTTCATGGGCGTCTCTCATTCTTCCTGTAACTATAAGCGTGTTGGTTTTTGTCTCACATCTCTCACTTGTACTCTGTTGTGTCCTCCTGCCTTGTGTACATCAGCGTGCAGATGATTGACGGTGAGACGCGACGCTGATGGAGTGTCGCCCGGTGGAGCCGACGCACGCTGAAGCCTACACGAAGTTTGCTGGAGCCTCCTCCCTCCTTCGTGCTCAGCTCCATCGGCAGACCTCCTCGGCAGTCGTGCCGTTGACAGGCACTGTCGTTGCATATGCTGTCTGCACATGTCCAGGACCGTGTTTGACTGTGTTGTTGCATTCGCAGTGCTGTGTCATGCCTAGGGTTCAAGTTTCATGATTTTGTAGCACTGTTGGTACCAGGGGTTAGCGTAGACGTTGCCTGGGTTTAGGCAGCCATAACTCCTCGCTACTATTTTTCTAGCTGATTCTGACTGCACGACTGCATTCACAACGTGCGTATTATGGTATGGTCCAGTTTTTAAGCAAAACGGACGTCGCCCTGGTGTTGGGTTGTCGGTCGTCTGGCAGGGCTCACTGAGAAAACCCTGCCTGCCAGAATAGTAGGTCTATTTTCTGATTTGCTGGTTAGCTGAGTAACAAGCTCTACAGAGCTGGGAGGGGGAGCTAGATCTTGGAGGGGTTTACCATTGTTTCTCATTCTTCATTTCTAATCAGTCACTTCTAGTTTTCAGCTGCTTTCTGGCGCTTACACTGGCGCGCGCGTTTCTGAGTAACAGATCCAGAGCACTCAGACTTACACTCTAGAGCGGCAGACTGAGGGGGCAGCAGACTAAGCAACGAGCGTGGAAGCCCGCACGCTGCATCAACAACGCTACTGCCCCAACCTGTGCTCTAGCACAATTTCTAGCTAAGCGCACATATTCAGTCTGCTTATCCTCCTCTCTTCTATGATCAACATCCACAATTACTAAGCCGCTCATCGCTCCTTTGCTTCATCACCATCGCTTCAGTTCCTCCTCACTCTCACGCATGTGTCACCGACACTGCGCCCAGATTGCAGCTGCTTCATGGTAACTGTGGCGCGGCGGTATCGTCCCCTTGTCCAGGTCTACTCCTTGTTCCTGCGCCCGTCGTATCGGCAATGCCCAAAGCTGCTTCCAGCTCTTCGCTTTGCGCCCTTCAATCAACTTTGCTGTTACAGCGCTCGTGTCTGTAGTACCGCGCCAAGATGTCCTTTGACTGAGCATCAAGCTGCTCATCAATGAGCTTGTCCGTCAGCTCGATCATCTAGCATCATTTCATCCTGCATTCTCTCATTGTTGTGTATCGGTCCTCCGTTGCTTATGCTCCGTCGTCCTGCTACAGTCAGCATTACGTTAGCATGCTGAATATTTGCCGCTGCTTATGCCACTCCTCATAATACCATTGTTAGCTTCTCCTCAGCTCTCACGCCTCATCACAAAATATCTGAAAGTAGCATGCACGAGTATGAGGCACAAGTATATGGCGCAAGTATTAGCCACAAGTAGAAGGCACAAGTATGAGGCACAAGTAGCAGGCACAAGTATGAGGCACAAGTATCAGGCACAAGTGTCAGGCACAAGTAACAGGCGCAGATGTCAGGCCCAGGTATCACGCACAAGTATCAGATGCAACTATCAGGCACAAGTATCAGGCACGTGTATCAGGCACACGTATAAGGCACATACGTGTACAAGTATCAAGTACATGTATCTGGAATAATTATCAAGCACAAGTGTCAGGCACAAGTATCAGGCATAGATGTCAAATGCAACTATCCAGCACAAATACCAGGCACAAGCATCAAGCACAAGTATCAGGCAAAACTGTGAAGCACAAGTATCAGGCAGAAGTATCAGGCACAAGTATCCGGCACAATTATGAGGCACAAGTATCATGCAGAACTATTACACGCAAGTGTCAGGTAAACATATCAGGCACAACTATCAGACATATCTATTGGGCACAAGCATCAAGCACAAGTATCAGGCACAAGCATCAGACGCAACTATCAGGCACAAGTATCAGTCCCAAGTATCAAGCACAAGTATGAGGCACAAGTATCAAGTACAAGGATCAGGCACAAGTATCAGTCACAAGTATTAGGGACAATCATCAGGCACATGTATCAGGCGTAAGTATCAGAGACAATTATCACGCAGATGTATAATGCACAGGTATCAGGCACACGTTCAAGGCCCAAGAATCAGGCGCAGGTATAAGGCACAAGTACCAGGCACAAGTGTCAGGCATGCATATTAGGCATAACTACCAGGCACGATTATCATGTGCAAGTATTAAGTACAACTATTACGCACAAGTACCAGGCACAAGTACTAGGCACAAGTACTAGGCACAAGTATCTGGCACAAGTATTAGGCACAAGTCTCAGGCGCAAGTATCGAGCAAAAGACCAGGCACACGTATCAGGCAAATGTATCAGGAACAACTACCAGACAAATCTATCGGGCACAAGTATCGGGCACAAGTATCAGGCACAAGTATCGAGCACAAGTATCAGGCACATGTATCAGGCACAAGTACCATGCATAAGTATCAGGCGCAAGTTTTAAGTGCAAGTATCAGGCACAAGTAGAAGGCGCAATGATCAGGCACACGTATCAGGCACACGTATCAGTCGCAACGACCAGGCACAAGTATTAGGCATAAGAATCAGGCACAAGTATCAGACACAAGTATCATACGCAAGTATAAAGCAAGATTCTCGGGCATAAGTATCAAGCACAAGTATCTGGCACAAGTATCGAGCACAAGTATCAGGCACGAGTTTGTGGCATAGATATTAGGCGCAAGGACTAAGTACAAGTATCATGCACAAGCTTCTGGCACGAGTACCAGGCACAACTATCAGGCACACGTATCATGCACAAGTAGCAGGCACAAGTATCAGGCAAAAGTATGAGGCACAAATATCAGGCAAGCATATCAGGCACAAGTATATGGCACAGGTATCAGGCACAAGTACAAGGCCCCAAAATCGCGCGCAAATATTATTCACGGAGGAGCAAGTGCCAGCAGCGTCAATACGAGGTACCGGCAAAGTGACCTTGATCTGTGCCATGAGGCACATTCTTTTGGATGAAGTATTCCGCCAGAGGAGTTTCAGTGGATCTCTAAGGGTGCAGTACAGGTTCCCTCACCTCTAAGGCTGTCTAATCCACACATAAAAAAGGTGAGGTGACCTCGATGATCGTTGACATCAGCTGCTTCAGTGCATAGTGCAGTTGTGCTACTACCGCGCAGCTGCCAAGCAGCCATGCTGCTTTGCTGATGGCTATGCACTGCTGCTGATTCGTGCTGATGTAGTGGAAGACAATGACAACTTGCAGATCTCCATGTACCGGTGCCTCGCACGCACAGTGGAAGCGAACCTCCTCGTGCTGAGTGCCAAGTGAGTCACGCTAGCTACCCAATGCTTCTGCCGCCATTCCTGCTGCTGGCTAAATGCAACAGGTTGCACGCTGCTTGCCTTTTGGGAAGCAGCCTGCAAGCTGTGTGCACACTGTTGTAGCTACAGAAAGTCGCATTTTCATGGCCGCTACTGCTACCGCGGGTTGCTGCTTAGTGCTGCTGGCTGTGTATCTGTTTCCCATGTTGCTTGTACGCTGCTCGTGTGTTGCTACTGCTACTGCTACTGCTGTTGCTTCTTCCTATTGATGCCTCTTGCGAGCTGCTTGTGGGAGGCTTGCACATTGCTCCTGATTCCGAGCAATGCTGCTACTGCTTGCTGATACTGGCTACTTGCGAGCTGCTTGCACCTCCTGCACATGTTGCTTATATGCTGCCTTGAAATAGTTGCTTTCACACAATTCTTTCACACTGCTTACGCGTTGCTAATACTGCTTAGTCTAGCAGCAGCTGTCGTGCGCGTTACTCACACTCTGTGGTAGAGTGGGCCCTTCCTTTTTTTTTTCTTTTTAACTTCTCAGACGTGGCTGCCTCCAGGGACGCTCATACTTCTGCCACATATACAGCAGCTGTGGTACCATATTAGACCTGTTCTGCTTTGTTGCTCACATAGCCCCCTTGCACTCTGATTCCATGAAAGAATTATTTCAGGGCATGCAGGCCCATGCTAGATCAAACATGACCTCACTTAGTGAATTGAAGAGTTGCAGTGCCAAGAATTGGCTAATTCTTGAACACGTAAATGAAGAAACAAGGGAAAGAGAACAATGAGGACTGGCCACTAGCCCGCCAGACCTCGTCATCCCGTCCGTACGAAAATGGACGCCCGGAATATAT